>CM042383.1:2560990-2608490 GCA_023634145.1 Thymallus thymallus
ACTACAGCTACTACCTACTTCTACTACTACTACTACTACTACTACTACAGCTACTACTACTACTACTACTACTACTACTACTACTACTACCACTACTACTACTACCTACTACCTACTACTACTACTACTACTACTACTACTACTACTATACTACTACTACTACTACTACTACTACTACTACTACTACTACTACTACTGGACCAGTGAGTCAACAGCGGAATGAAGCTTTTGCCAGGAGTCAGGACTTCCTCTTCTCCTGCCCTTCTTTTCTACTATCTGGTGAAAATAGATCACTTAGTCATCATGATGTAATGCTGATTGTGTGTGTGTGTGTGTGTGTGTGTGTCTGTATGATCCCAGGGAGGGAGAGCTGAGCTACAAAGTCAAAGTCTGGTAGAGTTACTATAGGTTACTATAGGTATAATTCAATGTATGAGCGAGAGCAAGATATTCATACCATGAAACTTATTTTTTCTTATGACACCTTTTATACCCAGATCATTTAGACATTTTATCACCATTCAAATACATGAAGGATAATAACAAAACTACTGGTTAGTATTTTGAAAATACTATTTTCTCTTCATGGTACGTTACAGTATGTTTCCTGTTTCACTCAGTTGGTAGAGCATGGCGCTTGCAACGCCAGGGTTGTAGGTTTGATTCCCACAGGGCTGTACGACAATGTATACAATCACTACTGGGACTTCTGAGTGTTTCCATGCCTCAGAGCCAGTTGCTAGCCGGGCTGCTATAGGGTACAGGTGGGGTGCCAAGGTAAAGGCACCTGGTTAAGAATAACATATAGTTAGAAGCGTGATTGGAAATAGGCCCCAGGCAGGCAACAGACTGCAGCCTAGGTCACAGGGAAATATACACGCTCAAGAGCACGTGCCACCAAACCGCCTCTATTCAACCAAACCACCTCTATTCAACCAAACCACCTCTATTTAACCAAACCACCTCTATTCAACCAAACCACCTCTATTTAACCAAACCACCTCTATTTAACCAAACCACCTCTATTTAACCAAACCACCTCTATTCAACCAAACCACCTCTATTCAACCAAACCACCTCTATTCAACCAAACCACCTCTATTCAACCAAACCACCTCTATTCAACCAAACCACCTCTATTTAACCAAACCACCTCTATTCAACCAAACCACCTCTATTCAACCAAACCACCTCTATTTAACCAAACCACCTCTATTCAACCAAACCACCTCTATTCAACCAAACCACCTCTATTTAACCAAACCACCTCTATTCAACCAAACCACCTCTATTTAACCAAACCACCTCTATTCAACCAAACCACCTCTATTCAACCAAACCACCTCTATTCAACCAAACCACCTCTATTCAACCAAACCACCTCTATTTAACCAAACCAACTCTATTCAACAAAACCACCTCTATTTAACCAAACCACCTCTATTCAACCAAACCACCTCTATTCAACCAAACCACCTCTATTTAACCAAACCACCTCTATTCAACCAAACCACCTCTATTCAACCAAACCACCTCTATTACACTGAGTGGAAACCAAATAGAGCCAGAGACAAAATGAGGATTGTAGCAAGGGTTGACCTTTTCACAGCTCAACATGTGGTGTCTTCATTCTAAATGTCTCTCCTTCAGGGCATCACACAGAGCTGAGCTCTTACAGAATGTAGGACTACCCCAGAATTCACAACCCCTCATTCTGTCCAATCAACAGTACCGACCCCAACATTCACAGTCTCACACTGTATTGAAGCTTTATTTAACTAGTCAAGTCAGTTAAGAACACATTTTCATCTACAGTATCTGTTCTCAGATCTGTTGGCGTTACAGCCAACTGTTCTAACAGAATTGTAATGCCACACATGTAGACGGGTCCCAGATCTGTTTCTGGTTTAATGTTTAAGTATCCTTACATCTTCCTGGCACAGATTCAGGGGACGTTCTTAAAGGGGTACACACAAATTAACAATCATGAGTAAGGAACTATCAAAACTATGAAAACGTTTCAAATAAACCCTATTTAATCTATAAAAACTGTTTGTCACAGAAGATAGATGGTTTGCAGTATGGATCAGATTAGATAAAAATGATATATCCCATCAAAGGTGTGCCACGGTTAAAAAAAAGTTGGTGAACCATTGGTTTAGAAGACCCCTCCTTTGATTAGAATTGTCATACCATACATTTATGGTGTAACAGAGGTGGATTTGAACCATGCTCGTGTGATGAATAACCTTGCCTGATACCCGCAAACGTGTTGGCTTTGGCTTGGTGGGCTGACACAGTCTTGTGACGCTCCCTACACAAGAGACCTGGGCTCAAAACACGGTAAAATAGCATTACAACAAACGGGTTAAACATACAGTACAGACCAGGTTTGTACCCAGCTGTAATTACACAACCTGAGTAGAGCGCCAGGTAGGTCCCCCGAACCCCAGGCTATGCACATTTAGGTCATCTGATATTTGAGTTTTTTCTTCTTCATTCCAGTCAACTATACTCCTCAGAAGCCTGTGGTGTGTGGAAAACGTGTTCAGTTTTGCTTGAGAAGAGAAGAAAAGAGTTTCCATACATTCAGACCCCAACCTCCGCCTACTCCGGTTGGAGCTATGCACATTTGAATTCTCTTCATCACTTAAGTTCGTGATGTAATCTACTTTAGATTTCATAACATCAGGAGTTGCTCCTCTAACCCCCAAATACCCTCAACCCTAATGGTAACCCCCGACACCAACCCTAACCTGACACCATTATCCAAATGCCCAGCTTGTACTCCGAACTGGCGGAAAAACACATCAGATACCTTCAAACAGCATAAGGACGACAACTGATCCAAATACTGTGCTTATAATCTGACCTAGGAAGACGTAAAACAAAAAGCCCAGATAGACAGATTCCTGATTCCTCCAAACTGTACAGGAAGTAGAAAGAACAAATAAGTGTAATAATGTTGAGTTTAATATGCTTTCATCAAACTCAGTCGTTGTGAGGAGGAAGTGTATTTTCCAGTATTGTGAGCAGACAGATGCCATGTGCACATGGAATATTAATTCTGCCTGATTCTTCCCAGCAGTCAGTGGTTCAGGCCAAAATTACATCCTATTCCCTATATAGTGCACCACTTTGGACCAGGGCCCTTGGGGATAGTGTCTAAAGTAGTGCACTATGTGGGGAATATGGTGCCATTTGAGACGCAGACCAGTAGCTCACTAAACCATACTACAAATAACAGTTTGAACTTGACTACCTACCCCCTTCTTCCTTCCTTTCTTCACCTTTTTCCACATACTATCTCCTGTGTGTGTGTGTGTGTGTGTGTGTGTGTGTGTGTGTGTGTGTGTGTGTGTGTGTGTGTGTGTGTGTGTGTGTGTGTGTGTGTGTGTGTGTGTGTGTGTGTGTGTGTGTGTGTGTGTGTGTGTGTGTGTGTGTGTGTGTGTGTGTGTGTGTGTGACATCACATCCTCTCTCTCTTCCCATCAGATCAGCAGCAGGTAAAAAAACACATAGTCTGTTACCTCACAGTACTACTGGGGGCTGTTAGAGAGTCTGTTACCTCACAGTACTCCTGGGGGCTGTTAGAGAGTCTGTTACCTCACAGTACTACTGGGGGCTGTTAAAGAGTCTGTTACCTCACAGTACTACAGGGGGCTGTTAAAGAGTCTGTTACCTCACAGTACTACTGGGGGCTGTTAGAGAGTCTGTTACCTCACAGTACTACTGGGGGCTGTTAGAGAGTCTGTTACCTCACAGTACTACTGGGGGCTGTTAGAGAGTCTGTTACCTCACAGTACTCCTGGAGGCTGTTAGAGAGTCTGTTACCTCACAGTACTACTAGGGGCTGTTAGAGAGTCTGTTACCTCACAGTACTACTGGGGGCTGTTAGAGAGTCTGTTACCTCACAGTACTACTGGGGGCTGTTAGAGAGTCTGTTACCTCACAGTACTACTGGGGGCTGTTAGAGAGTCTGTTACCTCACAGTACTACCGGGGGCTGTTAGAGAGTCTGTTACCTCACAGTACTACTGGGGGCAGTTAGAGAGTCTGTTACCTCACAGTACTACTGGGGGCTGTTAGAGAGTCTGTTACCTCACAGTACTACTGGAGGCTGTTAGAGAGTCTGTTACCTCACAGTACTACTGGGGGCTGTTAAAGAGTCTGTTACCTCACAGTACTACTGGGGGCTGTTAAAGAGTCTGTTACCTCACAGTACTACTGGGGGCTGTTAGAGAGTCTGTTACCTCACAGTACTACTGGGGGCTGTTAGAGAGTCTGTTACCTCACAGTACTACTAGGGGCTGTTAGAGAGTCTGTTACCTCACAGTACTACTGGGGGCTGTTAGAGAGTCTGTTACCTCACAGTACTACTGGGGGCTGTTAGAGAGTCTGTTACCTCACAGTACTACTGGGGGCTGTTAGAGAGTCTGTTACCTCACAGTACTACTGGGGGCTGTTAGAGAGTCTGTTACCTCACAGTACTACTGGGGGCTGTTAGAGAGTCTGTTACCTCACAGTACTACTGGGGGCTGTTAGAGAGTCTGTTACCTCACAGTACTACTAGGGGCTGTTAGAGAGTCTGTTACCTCACAGTACTACTGGGGGCTGTTAGAGAGTCTGTTACCTCACAGTACTACTGGGGGCTGTTAGAGAGTCTGTTACCTCACAGTACTACTGGGGGCTGTTAGAGAGTCTGTTACCTCACAGTACTACTGGGGGCTGTTAGAGAGTCTGTTACCTCACAGTACTACTGGGGGCTGTTAGAGAGTCTGTTACCTCACAGTACTACCGGGGGCTGTTAGAGAGTCTGTTACCTCACAGTACTACTGGAGGCTGTTAGAGAGTCTGTTACCTCACAGTACTACTGGGGGCTGTTAGAGAGTCTGTTACCTCACAGTACTACTGGAGGCTGTTAGAGAGTCTGTTACCTCACAGTACTACTGGGGGCTGTTAAAGAGTCTGTTACCTCACAGTACTACTGGAGGCTGTTAGAGAGTCTGTTACCTCACAGTACTACTGGGGGCTGTTAGAGAGTCTGTTACCTCACAGTACTACTGGGGGCTGTTAGAGAGTCTGTTACCTCACAGTACTACCGGGGGCTGTTAGAGAGTCTGTTACCTCACAGTACTACTAGGGGCTGTTAGAGAGTCTGTTACCTCACAGTACTACTGGGGGCTGTTAGAGAGTCTGTTACCTCACAGTACTACTGGGGGCTGTTAGAGAGTCTGTTACCTCACAGTACTACTGGAGGCTGTTAGAGAGTATGTTACCTCACAGTACTACTAGGGGCTGTTAGAGAGTCTGTTACCTCACAGTACTACTGGGGGCTGTTAGAGAGTCTGTTACCTCACAGTACTACTGGGGGCTGTTAAAGAGTCTGTTACCTCACAGTACTACTGGGGGCTGTTAGAGAGTCTGTTACCTCACAGTACTACTGGGGGCTGTTAAAGAGTCTGTTACCTCACAGTACTACTGGAGGCTGTTAGAGAGTCTGTTACCTCACAGTACTACTGGGGGCTGTTAAAGAGTCTGTTACCTCACAGTACTACTGGAGGCTGTTAGAGAGTCTGTTACCTCACAGTACTACTGGGGGCTGTTAGAGAGTCTGTTACCTCACAGTACTACTGGGGGCTGTTAGAGAGTCTGTTACCTCACAGTACTACCGGGGGCTGTTAGAGAGTCTGTTACCTCACAGTACTACTAGGGGCTGTTAGAGAGTCTGTTACCTCACAGTACTACTGGGGGCTGTTAGAGAGTCTGTTACCTCACAGTACTACTGGGGGCTGTTAGAGAGTCTGTTACCTCACAGTACTACTGGAGGCTGTTAGAGAGTATGTTACCTCACAGTACTACTAGGGGCTGTTAGAGAGTCTGTTACCTCACAGTACTACTGGGGGCTGTTAGAGAGTCTGTTACCTCACAGTACTACTGGGGGCTGTTAAAGAGTCTGTTACCTCACAGTACTACTGGGGGCTGTTAGAGAGTCTGTTACCTCACAGTACTCCTGGGGGCTATTAGAGAGTCTGTTACCTCACAGTACTACTGGGGGCTGTTAGAGAGTCTGTTACCTCACAGTACTACTGGGGGCTGTTAGAGAGTCTGTTACCTCACAGTACTACTGGGGGCTGTTAGAGAGTCTGTTACCTCACAGTACTACTGGGGGCTGTTAGAGAGTCTGTTACCTCACAGTACTACTGGAGGCTGTTAGAGAGTCTGTTACCTCACAGTACTACTAGGGGCTGTTAGAGAGTCTGTTACCTCACAGTACTACTGGGGGCTGTTAGAGAGTCTGTTACCTCACAGTACTACTGGGGGCTGTTAGAGAGTCTGTTACCTCACAGTACTACTGGGGGCTGTTAGAGAGTCTGTTACCTCACAGTACTACCGGGGGCTGTTAGAGAGTCTGTTACCTCACAGTACTACTGGGGGCTGTTAGAGAGTCTGTTACCTCACAGTACTACCGGGGGCTGTTAGAGAGTCTGTTACCTCACAGTACTACTGGGGGCTGTTAGAGAGTCTGTTACCTCACAGTACTACTGGGGGCTGTTAGAGAGTCTGTTACCTCACAGTACTACTGGGGGCTGTTAGAGAGTCTGTTACCTCACAGTACTACTGGGGGCTGTTAGAGAGTCTGTTACCTCACAGTACTACTGGGGGCTGTTAGAGAGTCTGTTACCTCACAGTACTACTGGGGGCTGTTAGAGAGTCTGTTACCTCACAGTACTACTGAGGGCTGTTAGAGAGTCTGTTACCTCACAGGAGAGGAGAGGAGAGGGGGAGCAGAGAGGGGAGGAGAGGAGTGTAGAAAATGACTGAATGTCCTGGGGAGAGTGCTGAAAGATCCATCAATACCAGTTTATAGCTACAATTTTAGACTGAATGTTCTGGGTAGAGTGCTGAAAGATCCATCAATCCCAGTTTATAGCTACAATTTTAGACTGAATGTTCTGGGGAGAGTTGCCGGATTACATAGTCAGGACTCTGCCCATGCACTAACATACAGACAACCAACTACTAACAGAAAAAGAACCGACAACCCATCCATGAATGAATTATAGACTATAGGCTACAGAACAGATGACTTCAGCTTCAGAACATGTTGTGGCTTTCATTTGAATGAGAAAGGAGAGAAATAAGAAGAAACAAGCCGTTGGTTCGGTGGTTCAGTCCGGACTGGTTGGTGCAGTGGCCATATCACTAAAACAGCTGTGAGCAGCGGGCCAACACAAAGCACACACTGATCCCATTTTCCCACAGCCTCAGCCTTTCTTCTGCTCCACTCTGCTCTGCCTCTCCTCTCCTCTCCTCGCAGATCCAACACCTGCTTAGACAATCAGCCCAGCAGCAGTGAGGCAGCCGTATGTGGAACAGAATGGATGGGAGTCAAGTTTATGCCTGCACTATAACAAGTTCCTCAAATACTTCCATCTCGTTCCTAAATGAGTGTAGTTCCTCAAAAAACGTCCATCTTGTTCGTAAGAGAGTATAGTTCTTCAAAATACTGCAATTTTGTCCTAAGAGAGTGTAGTTCCTCAAAATACGACCATCTTGTTCTTAAGAGTGTATATTTCCTAAACATATTGCTATCTTGTTACTAAGAGAGTATAGACTAGTTATTAACCATCAAGTTCCTCTAAATATTGTTCTACTCTTGTTTGTAGGAGGATATAGATGTTCATTGTTCAACACAATGAAAAGCTGCTTTTGTTGGCAGATGATTGTGCTTAAAGGTAGATTCAGCAATATGACATCATTCTTCACCTCATTATGCACAGTAGGGCAACTTCCTGCTTACAGGAATGGCTTAATGCATCTATTTTCCAAGAGTACCACCATTGGCTCTTTCCAAGGAGGGAAACTATTGTTTATAATATCGACATGGTTCAACAGACTGTAACTAGATCTTTATCATGAAGAGATCAAGATGAAGATGACATCCAATCAGAAACATTTAATCTACAGTGATCTTCACTGCATGTGTTTGCTCTATGCCTGATTGGTTTACAGCACAGTGACTACCTGATTGGTTTACAGCATGGTGACTACCTGATTGGTTTACAGCATGGTGACTGCCTGATTGGTTTACAGCAAGGTGACTGCCTGATTGGTTTACAGCATGGTGACTACCTGATTGGTTTACAGCATGGTGACTACCTGATTGGTTTACAGCATGGTGACTGCCTGATTGGTTTACAGCATGGTGACTGCCTGATTGGTTTACAGCACAGTGACTACTTGATTGGTTTACAGCATGGTGACTAACTGATTGGTTTACAGCATGGTGACTACCTGATTGATTTACAGCATGGTGACTACCTGATTGGTTTACAGCACAGTGACTACCTGATTGGTTTACAGCATGGTGACTACCTGATTGGTTTACAGCATGGTGACTACCTGATTGGTTTACAGCATGGTGACTACCTGATTGGTTTACAGCATGGTGACTACCTGATTTGTTTACAGCATGGTGACTACCTGATTGGTTTACAGCAGCAGGCCCCAGAGAAACAGATACAGGTATTTTTTAACTCCCTCCGCTAGGTGTCAAAGGGTTGCAAAATGCAACTAATTTGTTGCAGTAGGGAGCAGGCTTTTCACTATAGGCATACTTTCACTATAAGCCTCTATCTTTGCAATCAACAGTAAGCTAGGACAAGGCTCCTCTCTCTCTCTCTCCTCAGCAGCAGGGCAGCCACGGACAATTTGTCCCACTACAATTTTATTTATCTGCTTTTCATTATTTTATCGGCCAAAAGCAGGCAATTGGCACAGTAAGCAATGGCCAATGTCCTTACAATTTGCACAATTTCACAGTATTATTCCAACCTCATAGTGTGGAAATATATATATATAAAAGGAAAAATCACATTTCTAACCACACTGGGCCTTTAATGTTCTTACCTCAAAGACTTCTTCATCCAGAATCCTGGTTCCAAATACAATGATGCCATCAGTGTTGATGGCTGCCCCATCACTCCTCTTCAGGGGCCTGGTCAGCCTCTTCTTACAATCCACAATGATGGTCACACTCTTCTTCTCCACACTGATGGCCACGCGATGCCATCTGCACATGGACAGAGGAGGGAGTGAGTTAGAGAAACATGAGTGAACATGAAACGAATGAGGTGTATATGTTGATGTTGAATGGTAAAACCTGAGCACAGGTTGGACATTTATAGTCTGGTATAGTCAGACATGATCTACAGTCTGGTATAGTCAGAGATCATCTACAGTCTTGTATAGTCAGAGATCATCTACAGTCTGGTATAGTCAGAGATCATCTACAGTCTGGTATAGTCAGAGATCATCTACAGTCTGGTATAGTCAGAGATCATCTACAGTCTTGTATAGTCAGAGATCATCTACAGTCTGGTATAGTCAGAGATCATCTACAGTCTGGTATAGTCAGAGATCATCTACAGTCTGGTATAGTCAGAGATCATCTACAGTCTTGTATAGTCAGAGATCATCTACAGTCTGGTATAGTCAGAGATCATCTACAGTCTGGTATAGTCAGAGATCATCTACAGTCTGGTATAGTCAGAGATCATCTACAGTCTGGTATAGTCAGAGATCATCTACAGTCTGGTATAGTCAGAGATCATCTACAGTCTTGTATAGTCAGAGATCATCTACAGTCTGGTATAGTCAGAGATCATCTACAGTCTGATATAGTCAGAGATCATCTACAGTCTGGTATAGTCAGAGATCATCTACAGTCTGGTATAGTCAGAGATCATCTACAGTCTGGTATAGTCAGAGATCATCTACAGTCTGGTATAGTCAGAGATCTTCTACAGTCTGGTATAGTCAGAGAGATGTCAAGAGATTTAAAACTTCTCAGAAACATTCCTAGCTAGAAAAACAATAAAACAATAAAACTACAGTAATTGAAACAGGCTAACTCTACTTTACACGTTTTGGAAAACAGATAAATCAACTACAGACATTCAAGTCACATACAAATGCAACATTTCATTTCACTAAAGACAATTGAATCAGACATGTTTTCGCAAAATGTTTCATATTAGCAGAGTTCACAGTCAGAATATTAATGTTACAGTTAGGTAATTTATGAAGCTCAAACTCTTTCATTTGGATAGTTTGCTGTATATCAACAACACAGACAGCTGTAAATCATTTGGAAAAAACTATTTGTCATTAAAACCCTGCCAAATAAATAATCGGGTTACTCAAAAATACAGCCATCCCACAGTTATTATCTTATGTTATCAATAACTAAACAATGAAGCATTTAACTGTAATAATTATGAATTGTCAGTGGTTTGTTTGGGTCTGCTGAGTATCCTTAAATACATTCTTGTAAAACATGGATTACGTGGTTTGGAGCATGTCTACAGTAAGGACACAGACCCTCTCAGAAACATCTTACCGTACAGTCTTCCTTGTACAACATCAAAGCATAAAACCTTACCCCAACCCTAACCTTACCCCAACCCTAACCTTACCCCAACCCTAACCTTATCCCAACCCTAACCTTATCCCAACCCTAACCTTACCCCAACCCTAACCTTACCCCAACCCTAACCTTACCCCAACCCTAACCTTATCCCAACCCTAACCTTACCCCAACCCTAACCATAACCTTACCCTAACCCTAACCTTACCCCAACCCTAACCTTACCCCGACCCTAACCTTATCCCAACCCTAACCTTACCCCAACCCCAACCCTAACCTTACCCCAACCCTAACCTTATCCCAACCCTAACCTTACCCCAACCCTAACCTTATCCCAACCCTAACCTTATCCCAACCCTAACCTAATCCCAACCCTAACCTTATCCCAACCCTAACCTTACCCCAACCCTAACCTTATCCCAACCCTAACCTTATCCCAACCCTAACCTTACCCCAACCCTAACCTTACCCCAACCCTAACCTTACCCCAACCCTAACCTTATCCCAACCCTAACCTTACCCCAACCCTAACCTTACCCCAAGCCTAACCTTACCCCAACTCTAACCTTACCCCAACCCTAACCTTATCCCAAACCTAACCTTACCCAAACCCTAACCTTACCCCAACCCTAACCTTATCCCAACCCTAACCTTACCCCAACCCTAACCTTACCCCAAGCCTAACCTTACCCCAACTCTAACCTTGTCCGTAACAGAAAAGACCTTGCTTTGTGATACGGTAGTGATGAGTTCCTCAGCTGTCTCAGACATCACTTACTTGCCGTCAGCGAGGTTGATGGACCTGAACAGTGGGTAATCCTCTGGGGCAGGTTTCCCATGTTGGTCTTCGTAAAGGAAGACAGGGGAGCGTCCCACCTCCACACCCAGCTGCTGGACCCCCTGTTCGTTATACACAGACAGCAGGAAGGACTGGCTGCCTGCCTTGGGCTTGATGGTGAACATCACTGAGAAGTCCTCTGGGAACACTCCTCCTAGTTACAGAAGAGAAAGAAGAGTTCATCTGATTGGTTCTGTTTATTTGTGAAGGGAAGAAGGTTAAAGGTGTAGAAAGGTTTAGCAATATGACATCATCAAACACAGATTAATTAGACAGGTTAAAGGTGGATGTGTTAATATGACATCATCAAACCCAGAAGAGTTAGAGAGAATCGAGGTGGACGTGGAAATATGACATCACCAAACCCAGAAGAGTTAGAGAGAATCGAGGTGGACGTGGTAATATGACATCATCAAACCCAGAAGAGTTAGAGAGGATAGAGTGGACGTGGTAATATGACATCATCAAACCCAGAAGAGTTAGAGAGAATCGAGGTGGACGTGGTAATATGACATCATCAAACCCAGAAGAGTTAGAGAGGATAGTGGTGGACGTGGTAATATGACATCATCAAACCCAGAAGAGTTAGAGAGAATCTTGGTGGACGTTGTAATATGACATCTAGGGCTGGCACAAGTACAACCCTATAACCTACGGCTAGGGATGAAGACATCATGAAAATAAAATAACCGTCATAACCAGGGACAAAAATATACTTATACCAAAAAATAAAACAAGGCTTCCGAGAAGTAAAAAACAGACAGACCCACACTAGGGCTGGAAATTTCAACAATAATAATAATAATAATAGATAATAGATAATAATAACAATAATAATAATAGATAATAGATAATAATAACAATAATAATAATAATAATATAAATAATAATAATAATAATATAAATAATAATAATAATAATAATATAAATAATAATAATAATAATAATAATAGATAATAAATAATAATAACAATAATAATAATAATAATATAAATAATAACAATAATAATAATAATAATATAAATAATAATAATATAAATAATAATAATATAAATAATAATAATAATAATATAAATAATAATAATAATAATAATAATAGATAATAGATAATAATAACAATAATAATAATAGATAATAGATAATAATAACAATAATAATAATATAAATAATAATAATAATAATATAAATAATAATAATAATATAAATAATAATAATATAAATAATAATAATATAAATAATAATAATAATAATATAAATAATAACAATAATAATAATAATAATATAAATAATAATAATATAAATAATAATAATATAAATAATAATAATATAAATAATAATAATAATAATATAAATAATAATAATAATAATAATAATAGATAATAGATAATAATAACAATAATAATAATAGATAATAGATAATAATAACAATAATAATAATATAAATAATAATAATAATAATATAAATAATAATAATAATATAAATAATAATAATAATAATATAAATAATAATAATAATAATAATAGATAATAGATAATAATAACAATAATAATAATAATAATATAAATAATAATAATAACAATAATAATAATAATAATATAAATAATAATAATAATAATATTGATAATAATAATAATATAAATAATAATAATAATAATAATAATAATATAAATAATAATAATAATAATATTGATAATAATAATAATATAAATAATAATAATATAAATAATAATAATAATATAAATAATAATAATAATAATAATATAAATAATAATAATAATAATATAAATAATAATAATAATAATAATAATAATAATATTGATAATAATAATAATATAAATAATAATAATATAAATAATAATAATAATAATATAAATAATAATAATAATAATTATTATTATTATTATAATGTTTTGTGTGGAACAAACAGCTGACTGAAGACGGGACGTCTGGGAAATCTATTTTTTTTGTCTGTTTCTACGGTAACATGGACTCTTAACAACGTGATGAAACTTTTATGCTCCTTGCTGAAACAAGCAAGGTGTTGTAGGAAACAAGTCTTCGATTGCCTAGGCAACGCCCCCCCTCCCTGCAGCAGCAGCACATGCAGTCAGGAGTGGAGGAGAGGCGAAAATGTGTGTCTTTTTGCTATTCGAACAGTCATTTGGCTCACCAATAACCGTCATCCAAAATTCCATGACCGTTACAGCCCTAATGACATCATCATATTTCTGTTTATATACTGTTTATATATTGTTTATCAATAACAGAATTCAAGGCTTGTCCTTATTTGCACCCATCCTTGAGGACACATTAAAATGATAATGTTGATCTCATGGACTGTTAGCCCTCACATCCATAGCTTTGTCTACATGAGAGGGGTTACATTTCCCCACCCCTTAGCTTACCAGACAAAGTGGCAGGGTCAGGCTTGTAAAATTACACAATTATAGTATATACTGAGAACTGAAGTTAAAATGTGTCCTTTGTGGCTGGGTACTTTAAGAATGTATTTTGAAAGTCAGAAGTGATCTAATTGGAACATTAATTTTACAAGGTGTTTGAAAGAGAACAATCCTAACAAATGAAGTTCTTTAACTAACCATTAACTGGAGAATAATAATAACACGCTGCTGGGGAATTGTTCTCCTTAGACAGAACACTCTGACAGACTGCTACTGTTGCCAATTCAAATAGGAAACTGTATTTTACTCCATTCAATCTTATTTGACCCTATTTTACTGAAATTTCCAGTCTTTAAACCAGTAAAGTTTCCAGGCAATTATTTTTGGCCAAATATCACAGAAAATCTAATAGGTAATTTAATCTCCTGCTATTTTGTGCCTTTATTTGTCCATTGCTGTCTGGGCACCAACACTCACAGATGGGAAAGTATTTAACAAGCCACTGTTTCTAGTAAAGTTGTATAGAGTATCCTGCCAGTACGGGACTAGAAAGAGGGCACACGAATCCAATGGACAAGAACCAACTTAGTTCTAAATTTATCCTTCTAGCTAATAAATGCTTGGTCGTTGCCCTACGTTTCCTTATAGTATATAAGCCCTTATTTTATCTTATAGTATATAGGCCCTTATAGTATATAGGCCCTTCTGTTATCTTATAGGGTAGGCCCTCTTGTCTCAATTAATGAATCCCTACAGGGTTGGCCCTCTTCTCTGAATTAATGAATCCCTACAGGGTAGGCCCTCTTCTCTGAATTAATGAATCCCTACAGGGTTGGCCCTCTTCTCTGAATTAATGAATCCCTACAGGGTTGGCCCTCTTCTCTCAATTAATGAATCCCTACAGGGTAGGCCCTCTTCTCTGAATTAATGAATCCCTACAGGGTTGGCCCTCTTCTCTCAATCTCAATTATTAATGAATCCCTACAGGGTTGGCCCTCTTCTCTCAATTAATGAATCCCTACAGTGCAGAGCCTATTCTCTCAGTTACTAATTTAGCTCTTCAGGGTACACTCTGTACTTGCTGTATAATCTATATTAAACATCTCAATTCCACCAAAGGATGGAACTGAAACATATCCCTGTTCCATATCTATCAACAGCAGGTTAATCTATCAACAGCAGGATAATCTATCAACAGGAGGATAATCTATCAACATATCAACAGCAGGATAATCTATCAACAGCAGGTTAATCTATCAACAGCAGACGTATCTATCAACAGGAGGTTAATCTATCAACAGCAGTATAATCTATCAACAGCAGGATAATCTCTCAACAGCAGTTTAATCTATCAACAGCAGGTTAATCTATCAATATCAGGATAATCTATCAACAGCAGTTTAATCTATCAACAGCAGGTTAATATATCAATAGCAGGTTAATCTATCAACAGAAGGTTAATCTATCAACACCAGTTTAATCTATCAACAGAAGGTTAATCTATCAATAGCAGGTTAATCTATCAACAGAAGGTTAATCTATCAACAGCAGTTTAATCTATCAACAGAAGGTTAATCTATCAATAGCAGGTTAATCTATCAACAGAAGGTTAATCTATCAATAGCAGGTTAATCTATCAACAGAAGGTTAATCTATCAACAGAAGGTTCATCTATCAACAGCAGTTTAATCTATCAATAGCAGGTTAATCTATCAACAGCAGGTTAATCTATCAACAGCAGTTTAATCTATCAACAGCAGGTTAGAAGTGTTTGTACTGTATTACTCTGTTGTTTATTGTCAGTCCTATGGGTTAACTGGTTGAACAGTAAGCAGTTTAGGACAGTAACATACATCTATGGAGACACTGGATATGTCCCAAATGGAACCACATTCCCTATGAGTGCACTAAATAGGGAATAGGGTGCGGTGCCATTTGGAATTCAAACACTATCAAAGAGCTTTCTGTCTCTCCAAATGGCCTCTGATGAATGCTGATGTGTTTGTCACATCAAGCCCCCGCCTTGTCCTGGGCATCAGACCTCCACCTAGTCTAAAGCCAGGGCTCTGGTCAAAAGTAGTGCACTAAATAGGGAGTAGGGTTCTATTTGGGACGTAGCCTATGACTCAAGTCTGCTTTGTGCATTCAGTGAGAAATAAGAGAACCCAGCCCGCTGGAGAGATTTCTAACTTCCTGCCAAATGCGTAGCGCTAGTCTGGTGGCCTGAAGCCAAGGCAATAGCAAAACTCTACTTTGCGAGACAACGTCACACTGGATAAATCCTGTTCTCTGCCATACGAGACAAGTCTACTCTGCTTACAGTGAGCGTGTGGTAAATCAACTTAACCCTTTTGTTGTCTTAAGGGTCAAAAATGACCCGCCACTACAGCAGAGAAAACTCCCTAAATTATATTTTTTCATCTTGAAATTTGATGACTTTTCCTAGAGTGACCCCATCTTTAGAAAAAGTGAAACATAGCCTTTGTTCATATTTCCATGAAAGCTGTACACCACCAGGGTACAATGATTATTTTAGGGTCATTTTTGACAATAATAATTTACACACCACAAAACCCACACACACACACACACACACGAGAAATTGAGATTATGTGTGCTACTGATTGAACTCAGACAAAACTAAAACCTTCATGTGAAGTATCTCCCCTCCACGACCCCACACGACTCAAGTTCACAGACAAAATGAAAAAAAATTCAGACAAAATAAACAACATTTCAGACAAAATAAACATTTATTGAAAGCATTGTTTATGAATGGGGAATGCAGTCAGAGGCTATGAAGGTGCTGCAGATGACAGTCCCCCCCCAGGTATCTCTTTGCTGAAGCCATGAGTGCATGTTTCAGTGCCCAACAGGTCGTAGATCTGATTGGTTCAGATGTATCTGAAGGTTTCTGAAGAAGAAGACGGGGAAGAATTACAACCCAGAGCACGATGCATCATCTTCAGATTAAGAAGAAATCCCCCAAGCTGAAAGAGAGACTTAATAATATGGTCCTTGTCACCATGACAACCAGGGCAGGATGGCAGCACAACACGTCACCAGGATGATTCCAGGACTACAAGACATGCAGTTGGCCACGTCCAGGACATCGCCTCAACATTCTACATGTTCATCACACCAGGATGACTCCAGGACCCACAAGACATGCAGTTGGCCACACCCAGGACATCGCCTCAAAATTCTACATGTTCATCACACCAGCCATCGAAAAAATCATCCTGGAGATGACAAATTTTTAGGGTTTCCGTAAATATGGAGACAACTGGAAAAGGATGAGATTGACCTGCGTGCCTACTTTGCACTGCTAATCTTAGCGGGTGTGTAAAGGTCCCAAGGCGAGGCTACATGTAGTCTCTGGGATGTAGAGAGTGGAAGGGCGATTTTCCGTGCCACGATACCACTGAAAGACTACACAAGGGGTGTATACAGAATGTTAAGACTTCACAAGGAGAATATACAGAATGTTAAGACTTCACAAGGAGAATATACAGAATGTTAAGACTTCACAAGGAGAATATACAGAATGTTAAGACTTCACAAGGAGAATATACAGAATGTTAAGACTTCACAAGGAGAATATACAGAATGTTAAGACTTCACAAGGAGAATATACAGAATGTTAAGACTTCACAAGGAGAATATACAGAATGTTAAGACTTCACAAGGAGAATATACAGAATGTTAAGACTACACAAGGAGAATATACAGAATGTTAAGACTACACAAGGGTTAAGAGAGGTTTGATGTGTTTGTGTGTGTCTCCAGATCAGTTAGGTCACCTGGGAAGAGCTGCTTGGTGGGAGCGCTGATCTGGGCCTGCTTCCCCACATGGAAGGCTATGTCGGGTTTAGATCGGTTCCGATGAGTGCAGAGGCCCGTAGCTTTACGGACGCCATCCTGGGAGCTGTGGAAGTCCAGAGCCTTAAGTACATCCACTGGGTCAGCTGTGAAGAGAGGAGAGGGAGAAGTGTTTAGTATTTTCACATAAATAGTTTGTTCATGTGGTAGCAGTACAGCAAATGTACTGTATTGTCGATTTAGTGGCCTTGTAACTGTGTGGTTTTGTACCTCAGGGGTGATGATTTAGTAGCCTATTTATAACTTTGACCTCAGGGGTGATGATTTAGTAGCCTATTTATAGCTTTGACCTCAGGGGTGATGATTTAGTAGCCTATTTATAGCTTTGACCTCAGGGGTGATGATTTAGTAGCCTATTTATAGCTTTGACCTCAGGGGTGATGATTTAGCACAAAAGGAGTTTCATAAAAAAGCACAAAACCATAAAAACAGATAGTATATCTACACATATACCCGTATGTGTAGATATAGCTTTCACCTCAGAGTTTAAGTATACTACTGTGTAATATCTATGGTATTAACTAACAACTACGTTTTAAGTAGTAGTAGGACTGAAGCCGAAAAAGACAGGAAATTCACATGAGCACCACAATGTCTCCTCCACCCATGCTCTACAAAGGGTTTCCAGCACACATCTTTGAACTACTACAGTAGCTATGTTGCTATGTAGCTATGTTGGTTTATCACTCAACAAAAGGATGGAGGTTGACATTTTCAAGTAGATTTACATGTTTTACAACACCTACATGGTCACTGTATGTGAAGACAAATCTACCGATACGGGCACCAGTGTTTTTATGAGAAACCTTGGTGTTGGGGCTGTAAAGATGTTAGGGGCCATCTAATGCGTTCAATAGGCCCCCCTGCCTAGCTGGGGCCCACTCTACAAAACCCCACAGTTACAGACCCACAGGAAGGGAGGGAGGGAGGTTAAGAGAGGGGAGAGAGAGAGAGAGAGATGGGGGTATTGGGAGTGGTGCCAAGGGGGGAGGGAGGGAGGTTAAGGGAGGGGAGAGACAGAGAGAGAGAGCAGGGGAGAGAGAGAGCAGGGGAGAGAGAGAGAGAGAGAGAGAGAGAGAGAGAGAGAGAGAGAGAGAGAAAGCGGAGAGAGAAAGCGGAGAGGGAGGGAGGGAGGGAGGGGGAGGGAGGGGGAGGGAGGGAGAGAGTAGGGGGGAGTGAGACAGAGATACAGCGTAGTGTGGCTGGCCACTAGGCCTTTGGAGAGGGTCTGACACAGTAGGCTTGAGGTTTTATAGGCAGTTTAACACCACTGAGAATCTTCTCTTTTAAAACAGGAACTGAAGGAGCTTTTTGTGTTTCATACACTGTTACACATACTATGGTGTGTCTCTCTCTAAAGCTCTCTCCCTCCCTGTTCCTCTCGCTGTCACTCTCTTTCTCTTTCTCTCAACTGACTAGCTATACCAGCAAAGACGAGAGGAATTCTCTAACATCTCTCTATTTCATTGACTTACTTCCCCTCCCTCCCTCTAGCTCACCTGACCTGTGATGATTGACAGTTTGCTGGTCCAATCAGAGGGCTGAGTGTGCGTTTCACTAGCCAATCTGCTGCATGGAGAGACTATGTGCCACAAAATGAGTGCCATGGCTTGGGCATGGGCCCTCAGATCCTCAAAAAGTTATACAGCTGGACCATTTAGGACATCGTGACTGGCTGCATCACCGCTTGGTAACGCAACTGCTTGGTATTCGCCCGCAAGACGCTACAGAGGGTACTGTGGATGACCCATTACATCAATGGGGCCGAGCTCCCTGACATCCAGAACCTCTATACCAGGCGGTGTCAGAGGAAGGCCCAGCCATCCCATTCATAGACTGTTCTCTCTGCTACCGCACGGCAACCAATACCGATGCACCAAGTCTGGAACCAACAGAACCCTGAACAGCTTCTACCCCCAAGCCATAACACTGCTAAATAGTTAGTTAAATAGTTAACCAAATAGCCACCCAGACTGTCTGCGTTGCCCTTTCTGCACTAACGTTTTTGACTCATCACATACACTGCTGCTACTGTTTACTATCTGTCACTTTATTTCTAGATAGATAGATAGATAGATAGATAGATAGATAGATAGATAGATAGATAGATAGATAGATAGATAGATAGATAGATAGATAGATAGATAGATAGATAGATAGATAGATAGATAGATAGATAGATAGATAGATAGATAGATAGATAGATAGATAGATAGATAGATAGATAGATAGATAGATAGATAGATAGATAGATAGATAGATAGATAGATAGATAGATAGATAGATAGATAGATAGATAGATAGATAGATAGATAGATTTTCTGTTAGTTCTCTATATTCTCTCTCTCTGTACTGTTGGGAAAAGGGCCCGTAAGCATTTCACTGTTAGTCTGTTGTTGTTTATGAAACACGTGACAACGTTTTATTGGATTTGAATTCATTATGCAATATTCTGACTGAACTATACTGATGATAAAAACGGGGTTCATCTCAGAGTGTTTGATCTATTAACAGTGGAAGTATTTTAGGTTAGACTGCAGTCGTTGTAGATATAGAGATATACCTAGGAATTTAATAAGCAATCTTCTGATAGAAGAAATAGAAGGAATTTATTATGTGACCTGACTGAAGTGGTTATACAAACTAATGGGGTTCTCAGTGTGTTGAATCCATTGACCAAGTTAAAGTAACAGGAAGACGTTTTGATCCCACTGGGCTCTCTTTCTCTCTCTCTCTCTCTCTCTCTCTCTCTCTCTCTCTCTCTCTCTGATCCTGGGAAAGTATTTTACAGGGCTTAATAATGAAGCCTTTCTTATAAAGCCATGATATATCTCTGAGTCACTCATAAGACACCATAAAGTAGTCAATGCCAAGATACACTTGACAAAAGAATATAACAGACTCTATGCATGGAATAAGCATAGAGAAAAAAATGACTACTGTAGAAAGATATTCTCAAGACTCAGAATAATGTGCTGTTATTTGTCAATTGAAATGAATAGTGATGTAAACTTTGTATAGCTTATGGATATGAATTTTCTCTCTACATTTAAGGAAGTTAGTTGTCCGATTAGAAATACACTGTTGACTTTGGACAGAAGTCTAGATAACAATGACTATTACTCTATGCCCATTTCAACCACACCTACTCATAAAGAGGGGTTTAAATTATCTGATTTTATCACCAAAAAGAATATGACTGTTTACATTTTTCATGATATTATATTTTCATAATCTCCCAAGCTACATCTGGCTGGTTGAGGACAGGAAGTGCTGATCTTGAATTTTCCTGTTCCTGCTTGGAGGCCAGGTGGGGGTCCTGGGGGCGTGGCTAGTCAACATGCTGAACACATTAGGAGGCCTGGCACCACTCCCAATACCCCCATATCTCTCTCTCTCTCTCTCTCTCTCTCTCTCTCTCTCTCTCTCTCTCTCTGTCTCTCTCTCTCTCTCTCTCTCACACACACACACATTAACACTCTCCCACTCCTTATTATAAGACATAATTAACTAATAACATCCTCTCAGCTCACACATTACCAGAACTAATAACATCCTCTCAGCTCACACATTACCAGAACTAATAACATCCTCTCAGCTCACACATTACCAGAACTAATAACATCCTCTCAGCTCACACATTACCAGAACTAATAACATCCTCTCAGCTCACACATTACCAGAACTAATAACATCCTCTCAGCTCACACATTACCAGAACTAATAACATCCTCTCAGCTCACACATTACCAGAACTAATAACATCCTCTCAGCTCACACATTACCAGAACTAATAACATCCTCTCAGCTCACACATTACCAGAACTAATAACGTCCTTGCAAACCGTAGTCTGGCTTTTTTATGGTAGTTTTGGAGCAGTGACTTCTTCCTCGCTAAGCGCCCTTTCAGGTTATGTCAATATAGGACTCGTTTTACTGTGGATATAGATACTTTTGTACCTGTTTCCTCCAGCATCTTCACAAGGTCCTTTGCTGTTGTTCTGGGTTTGATTTGCACTTTTCGCACCAAAGTACGTTCATCTCTAGGAGACAGAACGCGTCTCCTTCCTGAGCGGTATGACGGCTGCGTGGTCCCATGGTGTTTATACTTGCGTACTATTGTTTGTACAGATGAACATGATACCTTCAGGCGTTTGGAAATTGCTCCCAAGGATGAACCAGACTTGTGGAGGTCTACACATGGCTGATTTCTTTTGATTTAGATTTTCCCATGATGTCGAGCAAAAAGACACTGAGTTTGAAGGTAGGCCTTGAAATACATCCACAGGTACACCTCCAATTGACTCAAATGATGTCAATTAGCCTATCAGAAGCTTCTAAAGCCATGAAATCCAGCTGTTTAAGGTCAACTTAATGTATGAATACTTCTGACCCACTGGAATTGTGATATAGTGAGTTATAAGTGAAATAATCTGTCTGTAAATAATTGTTGGAAGAATTACTTGTGTCATGCACAAAGTAGATGTCCTAACCGACTTGCCAAAAGTTTGTTAACATGAAATCTGTGGAGTGGTTGAAAAATGACTTTTAATGACTTCAACCTAAGTGTATGTAAACTTCCGACTTCAACTGTATATAGCAGATGGAATTGCATTGCATTCAAGCCATTAACATCCTCACCATAGACCCATTCAAGGTGAATTTCTAATACGTTTGGTTTAAATCAAATTAAACCAAAAACGATCAATCTGTTTTTTAAACCAACACCAATATTACTAGAAATGATCGGGTCAAAAGCATGATGTCACAAATCAATTATCTGTGCATACGCAGGACTAAACCCTTACGAAAAATTCGAATAGCATTCATATACAATTCCTGTATGTTTTTTATAATACCCTTTAGTTAGCTTATAGTATGCTATGATATATTATGTTGCTATGAAAATACTATATAATGATTATAGGGGTTTCTAAAGTATGTCTTTTTGACCTAGAATAACTTATCCAATAGTATAAATAATAGTATAAATATTATGCAGTATCTCAATAGTATTCTTATGAATTTAAATAGCGTTCCTGTATTATTTTCTATAGTATTCCCCTGAAGTTATTGAAAGCATTCCTAGAGGCTAATCCTGTTGGGTTTGTAATAGTATTCCAATTGAGGTGATAAAAATTATCCATGAAAAAACATTTCCTGCAAACAAAAAAAGAAAGCCAACCAATATTTATTTTAAATGCAAACATGGGTATAGCCAGGTTAATTTAAGTAGAGTGCATTTTTGGGATGGATACTTTCAATACATGCAATCTATTAAAAACATGTTGCATCTTAGTAAAAACAGACCAGTAATATTAATGTTACTTTATTTTTATTTAAAAAAACATCTATTCCACTGAACATGTTAACCACATGTATAATACAATATATAAGCAATGGCCCTTGCATCACTGATGTACGTCCCTGATAAGTTATCAATGAGTGATACTATTAGAATAACACAGATTCAATGACATACAACACATATTCTGTGATCTCCAGCTATTGCTCAATTCCAGGGAAACTAAATGCAAGCGTTTTAACTGGAAGCTGCACGTCCCTAACATATCCTCGCACGGGACGGACCTGAATTCAAGTATATTGATGCTTTTCTTTGCAATGTCACCATTGCAAATGAGAATCAGCTCTCATTATCAACCAGCTCAATAACATCAACCAGCTCTCTAAAAAACACCCATAACTAATCTCTCTCAGAGGTGCTTGGCAGAGGGACAAGCCAGCCATCCACATAAATACATGTAGTTTTCCAAATAAAACGTTTTTTTTTGTCTTGACCTCTCCACTTTCGCACACATTTGTTTTAATGAGATGCCTAGATTGCGGTTGATGAACAGACTGTCATCTTGAATTACATATGGTTGAACCACAACAATGGGAATAGGATGACATAAGCAGTTTGTTTGACAAATTCAGTCCAACAAAGAGAAAGAACAGCAGTTGTGCACAACATCCATTTTTGAACAGGACTGAGTTCCCGTTTTTCTTCGATTATGTTGTAGTTAGTTGTGTGATAAACAATCTGTTCATAAATAAATCGGCCGTATGACTCCACAGGCTGGGACGGGACAGATCCGGTAATTAGTTCTTCTACAGCAACTTTTACAGAAGCTGTGAGGTGAAGAGGTACAGATTTTCCAAGAGCTTTGAGGGAGCCTGAGACGTTTTTCTCATTTCAGGCTCCTGTCTGCAAGCTTTGTAAGGAATATACCGAACTCTGACTCTGGGTGAAATCCTAAAACACTAAGATGTTTGGGAATGTCTCGCCAAAGAAGGAAAAGCTGGCAAATTTGTTGTGGAACACACTGCGTCCCGTGGAAAAGAGATTTAACACTTTCTAACACTTTGTAGCATTAGTTGTGCAATTTAGTTGAAGCATTAAATGTGTATTTAACCCTGTCTCACCTTCGTAATGTTACTAATCACTAATATTAGCATAACACTTTGTTTCTCCTCAACACAACCAAATACATTTAAAAAAGAATGATGTGTGAAACACCTCCAATCATTGAGACAAAAAAAAAAAAACACCACAAATAGTGTCAATTAAAAAATATGTCTCTTATTCATGTCTACATTTGTAAATTGTACAAAGAATCTTTGTCCTTCCAGGCCCGACCTCAAAGTGACACAGAGAGTGAGGAGGACCAATGCAAATGCAGCCAACCACTGCAAACGTTCAAATAAGGCAGCTCAAAAGAGAAAATGCAGCACTCAGACAATCTCTCTCCGTGATTGAAGGTAAGCTTTCCTGGTTGTGGATGCTCCCACTGAATACTCTCACCCGCATGCTCATGCTTCTGCATGCAAGTCCAGGTTTAGTTAGTGTATATACCCATAGATACTGTTATTAGGTTCAGTTGCAGGTGTATCTGTGAGTAGGTGCAGTTGTATAGTGTCTACCAATCTATTAGTTGAATGCATATTGCACGCAAGTGTAATGATGGCACATTATGTTCTATATTTTCAGAGTTGCCAGGTTTTCTCCAGGAGGTGACAAACCTAAAGAGGGAGAGAATGAGACACACTACTTCAAAGGATGTGTGTGTGTGTTTGGTTTAAGCACGATGACCTCAATATGAGGAGTAGAGAGTTGAAGTTGGAAGGAGATGGTTGAATGAATCTGTATTCACTTCCTCTAACTGTCACTCATACTGTGTGTTCCCAGACACCATGGCTAGTGGATCCACACCCATCTCCAAACTCACAATGGTGAGAGAGATCAGAATATGAGGAGTAGAGATTGAGAGTTGAAGTTGGAAGGAGGTGGTTGAATGCATCTGTGTTCACTTTCTCTAACTGTCATATTGTGTGTTCCCATACATGGCTGGCGGATCCACACCCTTCCTCCAACCCTCAAAAGCAGCACTCCAAGACATAGCCGTCACAACCCTACCAGACAACATGGTAGGGTGACTTCAAACGTGGGATGCAAACTAGTCACAATTTCAATACAAAAGAAGGTGTATTAACATTGTAACAATACAGCAAGCAGAAAAATCCATATAGGATTATGCAAAACATATTCACAAAACTATTTCTCGTTAACTACTAAAACTATCTAACAGAATACAGCAAGAAAACAACTTGAGTCATGGCAGAAAGGACTACGAGTGTCAGGCTCTGGCCATAGAGAAGCCTATTTGCTTCTCTGTGTAGCTATGGTCAGAGTCTGACAGTGTCGTTCTTTTCTGTTTCTTTGTGGGTTTTGGGTTGGATCCCTAATTAGAGGCAGCTGTACCGCATTGTCTCTAATTAGGGATCCCATATATGTTGAGTCTGTCCTTCACTCTGGTGTGGGTCGTTATCGATGTATGTCGCAGTCACGGTGAAGTAAGTGCAATTCTTTACGTCCGTTCATTTGGTGTGTTTTTTTGAACGTGACGTTCATTAGTCTGTTGGTTTGGTGTTATTTTAGTTCGTCATTTTTGGAGTTGATTATACATAGTATATATATATTTTAATATACATAGTATAAAGAAATAAAGAATGTCGAACTACTATCCCTGCGCTGCGTCTTGGTCTCTCCACATCCCATCTCGTGACAACGAGAATGATTTTATAATTCAAATACATTTACTTACTTATAGGGGTAGTTCATCGAAAAATAATTTTTACCTCATTAGAACAGGCATTAGCCTTTACCAGAGACAGTTTTTAGGTTAGTTGGATCAGTATTTAGACTTCTGCAATTTTATTTCAAAATGCAACATTTACAGAATGCCAGAATGAAATACACAAAAGACAGATACACGATACATGATACATAGTGCGGCAGTATGAAAAAGTATCAAAATACAAGAAGTCTGTAGTGCAAAAAGCTATAAAAAGGCATTGCAGGGTATTTGTATTTCATGCGACAAATGTTGTCTCATCATTGAATTGCCCAAAAACAATCGGTATTGCTTTAAAACGTTACAAAAATCAACCTACTAGAGTTAATGTTTTCTTCAGTTTGTGTCATCTGGTTGATACTCTTCCTCTTGGTTCAAAGACTTGTAAGTAAATTCTGATTCTGACCCAAGTCGTGGCTCGGCACGGATTAATCAAAAATTATTTCCTGGATATTAATTAAAAAATGACCGATATCATTGGAAAATATTAGGCTAGGTAAATATTTTAGCAAAGTAATCTTATCGAGATTTTAACTACAAGGGATATTGCAGTGATTGGAGGCACCGGTGGTGTCTTTCCAAGGTATTTATGATAAACTTTGACATTAAATGGGGTTTCTATGAGAGAGGGAGAAGAATTTGCTGATGAGCTAAACTAAATACTGATCCAACCAACCTAAAAACTGTCTTTGGTGAAGGCTAATGCCTAGGAAAATGTTCTAGTGAGATTAAACATATTTTTCGATGAACCATTTCATGGATCCCTCTGGTACTCAATACGTGCACCAGCTCTGGAGGTCTACGTCACCGGCCTCTAGGAGGGATTGAACTGCCTCATCACGCACACCTGGATCCCATTCCCCCAGATTAGATTGTTATAAGTGTGCCCTTGATTTCACCATTGGGTGGTTGATTATTGTTCCAATGTCCGTTGGTCGTGTGAGTACTTGTGCTTTGTTATTTTGGCTTTCGCTGCCGCTTGTATCGTGCATGTATGATTACGGGTCTCGTCCCGTGTTGTATCATTGTGCATTTATGTTTTCGGGTCTCGTCCCGTGTATTTATTACGGGTCTCGTCCTGTGTATTTATTACGGGTCTCGTCCAGTGTATTTATTACGGGTCTCGTCCAGTGTATTTATTACGGGTCTCGTCCAGTGTATTTATTACGGGTCTTGTCCAGTGTATTTATTACGGGTCTCGTCCAGTGTATTTATTACGGGTCTCGTCCAGTGTATTTATTACGGGTCTCGTCCAGTGTATTTATTACGGGTCTCGTCCCATGTATTTATTACGGGTCTCGTCCCGTGTATTTATTACGGGTCTCGTCCCGTGTATTTATTACGGGTCTCGTCCAGTGTATTTATTACGGGTCTCATCCTGTGTATTTATTACGGGTCTCGTCCAGTGTATTTATTACGGGTCTAGTCCAGTGTATTTATTACGGGTCTCGTCCCGTGTATTTATTACGGGTCTCGTCCTGTGTATTTATTACGGGTCTCGTCCAGTGTATTTATTACGGGTCTCGTCCCGTGTATTTATTACGGGTCTTGTCCAGTGTATTTATTACGTGTAGGAATAAAAAACCCTACTACGCATTCCTGCGCCTGTATCTCGATCATTATACTAACGTTACAAACCTTTAACATAGTTGATGAAAACATTAAACAAGGCAATACAACCGTTTCCATTTCAAGATAATACTTTACGAACAAAGCATTTATCTAAACATGAATCTGAGAGGTAGGCAGAGCCTATGCTTGACTAAGTCCAAAACCCTTATCTAATAGAGTGTACTGAGAAAGGGATATCTATCTATCTATCCCTGAAACATTGATATGTATTGCACTATTCTCTACAACCTCACAATGTGTTTTAGTAGATCATCAAAATCTCTTTTCCTTGGCTTGAGTATAACATTGTCTGGATGGGCTGCGCTTCTGCTCTCAAAATACATGCCATTACCAACTGCGTTACCGTTAAGACCTGCTTTTTGTGGGTCTAAAAACTTCCCGTTAGCGCTGCATGAAATTGTCAAAGGGAAAATGTGGTGGGCCCTTAAATTATATATTTCTCTAGGTATTCGCCATCTAAAAGTCATATTCCTATTAACTTCCAGTGTAGTGAGAGCGGCTTTATCGCAATGCTACGTCATCCCGGCCAAATGTTTGCCTACTTGACGGCAATAAGTTAGACAACATGAAATGACCCCGGGAATCGATAGAACATCGCACAGAGATACACAAAAACAATATGACATTCAAAATGTGTTAATCTTTCCTTTAAGGACACATCAAATATTTCTGATGTTAGAAAGGTACATTGAACACTAACATGCGTGACACTTGCACCTCCTTAGCAGCAGCTGAAAAACAGAGCCCTCAGTCTCACTTTATGACCCATTCCCATAGCTTTCTTACTGCTTTTGTGTAGAGTTTAATGGATTTTTGACATAAAGGAACGACTAGACAGTTCAGCTTAATTTCTCTCTGAAGACCACAATGAGAGTCATACAGTACTCACTGTACTATAACCCACACATAACTAATAAATGTCAAGTTATGAGATAACTTCAAGAAGTTTGAAAATCTCTCCCCTCTAGAAAATGCCCCATAAAATCTAAAACTCTCCAGCTCGTCTGTATATTGTCCCGATTACTGAGCTACTGGTTCTGAAAAAAGAGAATCATGCCGAACCAAAGGCCTCTTTGTGAGCTGGAGAATACCTTGCTGCATTACTGCCATACCTCCAGGGCTCATGTATTCCAGATGTGTTGAATTGGCCAGGAATTACCCCCCTCATCCCCCCTCTTCTCCTCTCTTCTCCCCTCTTCCCCCCTCTTCTCCCCTCATCTCCTCTCTTCTCCCCTCTTCTCCCCTCTTCTCCTCTCTTCCCCTCTCTTCTCCCCTCTTCTCCCCTCTTCCCCCCTCTTCCCCCCTCTTCTCCCCTCTTCCCCCCTCATCTCCTCTCTTCTCCCCTCTTCTCCCCTCTTCTCCTCTCTTCTCCTCTCTTCTCCTCTCTTCTCCTCTCTTCTCCTCTCTTTTCCCCTCTTCCCCCCTCATCTCCTCTCTTCCCCCCTCATCTCCTCTCTTCTCCTCTCTTCTCCCCTCTTCTCCTCTCTTCTCCTCTCTTCTCCTCTCTTTTCCCCTCTTCTCCTCTCTTCTCCCCTCTTCTCCTCTCTTCTCCCCTCTTCTCCCCTCTTTTCCCATCTTCTCCCCTCTTCTCCCCTCTTCTCCTCTCTTCTCCCATCTTCTCCCCTCTTCTCCCCTCTTCTCATTCCCCCTCTTCTCTTCTCTTTTGACAACAGTTAAATGTTACCAGTCCCAGTCACCCATAGGCATGTTGTCTATCTAAACTGGGTGTCTTAGAAGTAAACTAACACTCCTCTGCTGCCTGTCTTCTGTCAGGGCCCTGTGATATTCATGACAATCGTCTGCTGCCTGTCTGCTGTCAGGGCCCTGTGATAAACATGACAGTCCTCTGCTGCCTGTCTGCTGTCAGGGCCCTGTGATAAAAATGACAGTCCTCTGCTGCCTGTCTGCTGTCAGGGCCCTGTGATAAACATGACAGTCCTCTGCTGCCTGTCTTCTGTCAGGGCCCTGTGATATTCATGACAATCCTCTGCTGCCTGTCTGCTGTCAGGGCCCTGTGATAAACATGACAGTCCACTGCTGCCTGTCTGCTGTCAGGGCCCTGTGATAAACATGACGGTCCTCTGCTGCCTGTCTTCTGTCAGGGCCCTGTGATAAACATGACAGTCCTCTGCTGCCTGTCTTCTGTCAGGGCCCTGTGATAAACATGACAGTCCTCTGCTGCCTGTCTGCTGTCAGGGCCCTGTGATAAACATGACAGTCCTCTGCTGCCTGTCTTCTGTCAGGGCCCTGTGATATTCATGACAATCCTCTGCTGCCTGTCTGCTGTCAGGGCCCTGTGATAAACATGACAGTCCTCTGCTGCCTGTCTGCTGTCAGGGCCCTGTGGTAAACATGACAGTCCTCTGCTGCCTGTCTTCTGTCAGGGCCCTGTGATAAACATGACAGTCCTCTGCTGCCTGTCTGCTGTCAGGGCCCTGTGATAAACATGACAGTCCTCTGCTGCCTGTCTTCTGTCAGGGCCCTGTGATAAACATGACAGTCCTCTGCTGCCTGTCTGCTGTCAGGGCCCTGTGATAAACATGACAGTCCTCTGCTGCCTGTCTGCTGTCAGGGCCCTGTGATAAACATGACAGTCCTCTGCTGCCTGTCTTATGTCAGGGCCCTGTGATATACATGACAGTCCTCTGCTGCCTGTCTGCTGTCAGGGCCCTGTGATATACTTTCTGTGTGCTTCCCAAATGGCAGCCTATTCCCTACATTATAGGGCCCTACAGGCCATGGTCAAAAGTAGTGCACTACTGTCTGTAGGGAATATGGTGCCATTTGGGATGCAGTCACTGTCTGTCATGTTAACAGGCGTCTGTCATGTTAACAGGCGTCTGTCATGTTAACAGGCGTCTGTCATGTTAACAGGCGTCTGTCATGGTAACAGGCGTCTGTCATGTTAACAGGCGTCTGTCATGGTAACAGGCGTCTGTCATGTTAACAGGCGTCTGTCATGGTAACAGGCGTCTGTCATGTTAACAGGCGTCTGTCATGGTAACAGGCGTCTGTCATGGTAACAGGCGTCTGTCATGGTAACAGGCGTCTGTCATGGTAACAGGCGTCTGTCATGGTAACAGGCGTCTGTCATGGTAGCAGGCGTCTGTCATGGTAACAGGCGTCTGTCATGGTAGCAGGCGTCTGTCATGGTAACAGGCGTCTGTCATGGTAACAGGCGTCTGTCATGGTAACAGGCGTCTGTCATGGTAACAGGCGTCTGTCATGGTAACAGGCGTCTGTCATGGTAACAGGCGTCTGTCATGGTAACAGGCGTCTGTCATGGTAACAGGCGTCTGTCATCGTAACAGGCGTCTGTCATCGTAACAGGCGTCTGTCATCGTAACAGGCGTCTGTCATGGTAACAGGCGTCTGTCATGGTAACAGGCATCTGTCATGGTAACAGGCGTCTGTCATGGTAACAGGCGTCTGTCATGGTAACAGGCGTCTGTCATGGTAACAGGCGTCTGTCATGGTAACAGGCGTCTGTCATGGTAACAGGCCTGAGACGCTGCTAAGGGAGAGCTGAGGAGCACATTTATCTCCAGGCTGTACGAACGAACGATGGAATCAAACGGGGCACGTGCAGACACGTGATACATCTGGTAGAGACATTTGAGACAAGCCGTTTACCACAGCAGCAATACAGCTCTCAAACTATAACCCTAAACAGAACAGAGAACCATTGACTATGTCTTGGGTTGGTTCTTTTCACACTTTCAGTGTTGGACTGCTATGATTGTTAACACTTTCAGTGTTAAAATGCTATTTGGATAAAGCCATAAAGGAAAAGTATCCCCTTCAGGTTGAGACTAAATGAATGAAAGCACATTCTGGAAGCATCTATTATCCAGACTCTTTCCACTATGCTTTCCTACCAAAGAGTGATACTCAAATTTTATTTGCCTTTCGTGATTAACTTTTTAATTCCTGCCTTTTGTGGCTTTGGGGCTCTTTGGGTTGGTGTAACTAACATCATGAGATGTAGGCTAAAGTCTCTCTGTGCTGGTTCTTGTCACCACCATCTATCCAGAGTTGGCAGAATGAGTGGTAATTACAGTGTCCTGGAAAGCCTGTAAATGTTTGCTAGTCACAGTAATTCTAGTCTGTTTAAACATCACACACGGAGGAGGAGGAGGAGGAGGAGGAGGAGGAGGAGGAGGAGGAGGAGGAGGAGGAGGAGGAGGATAGAAGGGTGATGAGGGGCAATCCATGCCCCTGTGGTAGCGAGATATTCCATTATGGATGGGTATCCTAGTTCAACAGGCTATCTGGAATAATGTCTCCAAATAATCTAATTTTTAGTAATCTACAATGTAATCAAAGGGAGGGGGAGGGTTGGGGAGAGGAGGAGGGAGGCTTGGGGGAGGTTTGGGGAGAGGAGGATGGAGGTTAGGGGGAGGGTTGGGGAGAGGAGGATGGAGGTTAGGGGGAGGGTTGGGGAGAGGAGGATGGAGGTTGGGGGAGGGTTGGGGAGAGGAGGATGGAGGTTAGGGGGAGGGTTGGGGAGAGGAGGAGGGAGGCTTGGGGGAGGGTTGGGGAGAGGAGGAGGGAGGCTTGGGGGAGGGTTGGGGAGAGGAGGATGGAGGTTAGGGGGAGGGTTGGGGAGAGGAGAATGGAGGCTTGGGGGAGGTTTGGGGAGAGGAGAATGGAGGCTTGGGGGAGGTTTGGGGAGAGGAGGATGGAGGTTGGGGGGAGGGTTGGGGAGAGGAGGATGGAGGTTGGGGGAGGGTTCGGAAGAGGAGGATGGAGGATTGGGGAGAGGAGGATGGAGGTTGGGGGAGGGTTGGGAAGAGGAGGATGGAGGTTGGGGGGAGGGTTGGGGAGAGGAGGATGGAGGTTGGGGGAGGGTTGGGGAGAGGAGGATGGAGGTTGGGGGAGGGTTGGGAAGAGGAGGATGGAGGTTGGGGGGAGGGTTGGGGAGAGGAGGATGGAGGTTGGGGGAGGGTTGGGGAGAGGAGGATGGAGGTTGGGGGAGGGTTGGGAAGAGGAGGATGGAGGTTGGGGGGAGGGTTGGGGAGAGGAGGATGGAGGTTGGGGGAGGGTTGGGTGCACAGGACATTCCAACCACAGGAACTGCCCAGACAGAAGACATATCATCCTTGGTAGAGGAAGTTGTGGTCACCAATTCATAGATATCAGCTGAAATCACAGACAGACGCCCCATGTCACCCAAGATGGAATCTTACATAGACGGAACCTCTTAAGGTAAGATACTGGTTCTGTAGTCAATCAATATCTGTAGTCAATCAATATCTTGATTAGTTTATGTAAATCAACCTAAGCTACTGTAATATGTGTGGGCATCAAATCAGCAAAGGCAAACTAATTGTAAGTTAAAATGCCTATAGACACAATAAATCCATAGATTCATGGCAACCTTTCCAAAACCTCTGGGTAGACACAATGATAAACCCATAGATTCATGGCACACTTTAAATGTGCTTAGAATATGTTCCACTCCTCATCCAAATCATATAGGTATGGTTCAGCTGTTGAATACGTTCCACTCCTTATCCAAATCATATACAGTAGGTATGGTTCAGCTGTTGAATACGTTCCACTCCTTATCCAAATCATATACAGTAGGTATGGTTCAGCTGTTGAATACGTTCCACTCCTTATCCAAATCATATACAGTAGGTATGGTTCAGCTGTTGAATACGTTCCACTCCTTATCCAAATCATATACCAATATTAATTTCATAATATCTACAATGAAGGGAAATAAGCAATCATCCTGATCCAGATATACTGTAGGCTGGTGTAAAGGCGGTGAAGCAGATGAGAGAACTCTTTCCATCAACACCCCTTATTGGGCTTAGTGGTAACCAGGGTAGAGTGGAGACTTATTGGGCTTAGTGGTAACCAGGGTAGAGTGGAGACTTATTGGGCTTAGTGGTAACCAGGGTAGAGTGGAGACTTGTTGGGCTTAGTGGTAACCAGGGTAGAGTGGAGACTTATTGGGCTTAGTGGTAACCAGGGTAGAGTGGAGACTTGTTGGGCTTAGTGGGAACCAGGGTAGAGTGGAGACTTATTGGGCTTAGTGGTAACCAGGGTAGAGTGGAGACTTATTGTGCTTAGTGGTAACCAGGGTAGAGTGGAGACTTATTGGGCTTAGTGGTAACCAGGGTAGAGTGGAGACTTGTTGGGCTTAGTGGGAACCAGGGTAGAGTGGAGACTTATTGGGCTTAGTGGTAACCAGGGTAGAGTGGAGACTTATTGGGCTTAGTGGTAACCAGGGTAAAGTGGAGAAATGGTGTTTTCTACTTCTGGCCTCTATATTTATTTCACTCCTACAATATATTATAGAGAGAACATCGCCCCATAGGCTACAATACTACCTATACATAGCAGCATATTCTATTATGGAACAACAGTGCCTCATACCGTTTGTGTGAATAGTCTATGAATCACTTTAAAATATCTTGAAACCATATAGGAAAATACCTCCAAATATTGAGTGAATTGCTGACATACAGTATGCTAATTGCACATCGAGGATTTCACGGTGGTACAGCATATTATTGACAGATAGATTGGAAGTGTGGCGTTAAAATGTATAACAATCTTATTGGCAAGATAAAATTGGTCAAATCAAATGGTAAGTTTCAAAACCAGCACATAGTTCCAGTTAATAATTAAAGTGTGGAAAGTTATAACACATCTGTCTCAGTTTTAAACCACCGAGCGCCTACGGCTGCTGATCAGACAGCCAAACTCTACACACTCATGCGTAAAAGTCGTTGCCGTCCGTATTACGCGGTTCAATTGGAAAGGTGGGATAGTCTTATCAATACTCTGACGTTACCTGTCAAAACAACGCAAAACCCGCTATGCAGTGGCTACAGGATTCTATAGCCAAGGTGTGAGATTGCTACCTCAACCCTATGGAATCCTTCTCTCGATAGCTGTGGACCACGGGGACACACAAAACCTATATGTCTGGCTAAACCATTTAAAACATTCGCATGAGAGCGGCCTGGGCGCAGTTAGATGGGTTGTACCGCCACAACAGAATGCCACGTACGAGCCGCTTGTTTGGGGTATCACGCTGGGAGCGGAGCGATATCATCTGGAGGCCGTTCGAGCGCACCTGTATGAATACCGCCGGTGTTTACCGCTGAAGGGCCGTAGCGTCACTGGCTGTAATGTAGTCTAACGAGAGGATGTCACATCGCGATTTACACACACACACACACACACACACACACACACACACACACACACACACACACACACACACACACACACACATTATACAGAAAGGGTGTCACTGGCCATATTTGGAACATTCTTATGTTTGATCATGGATTGACATGTTATGACACTTAAGTCATGCATTTTAGACACTGGCATGACATTAGTTCTGTCCATTTTTCTTTCAGTGTGCTGTCAACCTCAGCAGCACAGGGCAGTGAGTGTGGCACTGGCACTAGAGAAACGATGTAATCACTTGATAAGCAAACCCTGAAGCAAAAGGATGCCCCTGCATGCCCCCAAGAAACACCAGGGAGGGTTTGCGAGGTGAACAGTTTAGAAACGCGTTCTCCAATGACAAATCCTTACCTGCTTGGACATTGACGGCTTGCAGAAGGACAGTGAGAATGACGATAGTGGTTAGAGTGGGGTTCAAAAGCCAGCTTTTCGTTTTCCACCTTGTGGACCATATTTGCATCTCCATGGTCTCTCACTCAGCTCCCCAAAGCTTCTGAACAAACGGGCGACAGTTTAGAACAAAATGTGGATCCTTTTCCTTCCAAAAATCCAGAAAATAACGGTGTGTTGGTAATTATTGTTACTACAACAAAGCCATAAGTGAAAAACAGAACTGGTTTCTTCTTTAGAGACTGGGCCTCTCGCTCCTCTCTCCCTTATCCCCAGCCCTTAGACTGAAGGTGTACGGGCTTTCAGCAAAGTACCGGAGACAGTTCGATTCCTCCGAGAGTCGCGCGCGCCGTCTGGAGGGAGGGAGGCGGCACGAACCCCTGAACCGAGACTAGCAGGAAACTGACAGTTGAAACATGTTCCGTTTAGCGAATCACCGGGCTGGAAAGTTGACTCCGGGTCCCGCCCACCATCTGTCAGTCAAGAGTGGCCAGATGTCCTTGGTTACAGAAAGTGTAGGAGCGTTGCTTAGGAGTCGCATCAGTTATCTAACATTTTTTCATATCGTATTATCATATGGAGATGGCTGGAGGGAGAGAGGGAGAGACACTAATGCGAAATAACGGCATACATTACAGGACATTAAAGTTTTAACTCCAGAACGCACAACATATAATTTATACATTCCACTGCAGTGGTACTGGGGTTTATTTATCATTTAAACGATTCACTCTTTAGCCAACACTATAAAACAGTCTAAATTATTACTTGAATCATTACAGTGTTATTAATCATCACCTGATTGTAAGGGATGAAGCTTTACTGTACATACAAATGTAAAAGCTGGAGGGTCTTTGGTTGCTTATGTCAATTTAACGGAGAAGTGGAGCATCAATAGTGATTGCAGGCATTTCCTGGATGCATGAGAAATGTGCCAGAAAGAATAGTCTAAATACCCAACAAGATCATCAAACTGTGACATCAAAGCTTTATAAATACCCAACAAGATCATCAAACTGTGACATCAAAGCTCTATTAATACCCAACAAGATCATCAAACTGTGACATCAAAGCTCTATTAATACCCAACAAGATCATCAAACTGTGACATCAAAGCTCTATTAATACCCAACAAGATCATCACACTGTGACATCAAAGCTTTATTAATACCCAACAAGATCATCACACTGTGACATCAAAGCTCTATTAATACCCAACAAGATCATCAAACTGTGACATCAAAGCTCTATTAATACCCAACAAGATCATCAAACTGTGACATCAAAGCTCTATTAATACCCAACAAGATCATCAAACTGTGACATCAAAGCTCTATTAATACCCAACAAGATCATCAAACTGTGACATCAAAGCTCTATTAATACCCAACAAGATCATCAAACTGTGACATCAAAGCTCTATTAATACCCAACAAGATCATCAAACTGTGACATCAAAGCTCTATTAATACCCAACAAGATCATCAAACTGTGACATCAAAGCTCTATTAATACCCAACAAGATCATCAAACTGTGACATCAAAGCTCTATTAATACCCAACAAGATCATCAAACTGTGACATCAAAGCTCTATTAATACCCAACAAGATCATCACACTGTGACATCAAAGCTTTAGTGGACAAAATTAAATGTTTTCCAGATTTTAAAATATTTATTTCAAAGTAAGAAACTTTTGAAAGCAAGCGGAGAAGACAGTTAGGATAATTATTGTAAAAAGAGCATTAGAACAGAGAATGGAAGCACAGGTGGTAGCTATAGAGCTCTGTGGGTGAGTCCCAAATGGCACCCTATTCCCTATATAGTACAGTGCACTACTTTTGACCATCAGTGCACTACGGAGCCATCAAGGGACCACAGGGCTCTGGTCAAAAGTAGTGCACTATGTAGGGGATAGGTTGCTGTTTGGCACACAACCTGTGCCCTTGAGTTGGTTCTCCACAAAGTGACATTGAGAGACATATTTGACAGTGAAATGGTAATAATTATCACACAAATCCAAACCAGATTTTAGGGAGTCAACGTTATCACACAAAACACATCACAGACATGTTTACTCTACAGTCAGGATGGGGAGTGGGGAGTAGTATAGATGGACGTGTGTAGTCATACACAAAGATTAGTTTCAATGTCATCATTAGTTAAATATGTACATTCAATCCAGAATGTGGATCACATAAGGGTGTACTTTCAGAGAGTTTTCAAGAGAATGTATATACTCATGTTGTCACTGTGAATGTATTGTGTTTACATTGTGTGTGTAGTTTGGACCAATCTTCCCCTGGAATATCAATGTCAAAGCAATGTGCTTGTCTGACTGAATGCCAAGTTTAGTCCTTAAAAGCACAAACCAGTAGAAACCCACCTTTTCTAGATGAAAGAAGACGGTCAGAGCTTCACCTTACATTGCCAAAGGGCTTGCCCTGCATACAGTATCTAGGCTGCATCCCAAACAACTCCCTATTCCTTATGTGGTTCAGTAACTTGACTAGAGCCCTATGGGCCCTACAAACTCAGATGTTCCACCTGCCCTTCCACAGGTTTGGTGTTTTAAATGAAAAGCTCTGAGGGGATGGATCTGTAGTGTGACGTGGCAGTCTTACGCCAGCGTTGCCCAGGATGACCTCAGACTGCTGTCTGCTGCCTGCTACCTCAGCGATACTACAGCAATATACTGTATGTTCCTGCAACAACCCTCCTCTAACCTCCCTACTTCTCCTCCCTCTTCCTCCTCTCTTCACCCCCTGGTCTCAACCTCTTTCTCCTCCTCTCTCCATACAGCCTCTCCTCCTCCTCCTCCTCCTCCTCCTCCTCCTCCTCCTCCTCCTTCTTCACCACCCTGGGCTAGCGTGTTCAAATACAGCTTGGCTTGGTAAGAGAGGGTCAGCAAGGCTAGCAAGGTTTGCTTTCTAATCTGGTCAGCAGGAAAATGTCAGAGATCTTACTCACGCTGCTAACTGGGCCTGCAGCCCAACATAATTACTTTAATTTGAGGACCCCTCCTGTGTTGGCACACACAGGCCTCCACGACCAAACCTAAAAAATCTGACTCTCTCTCTTGGTTAGACGTGATGTGTTTCCTGCACGGTAGACAGAATGTTCAGACGGAACAGAACAGAAGGAATGGAAGGATAGGGTAGGATCGGAAAATGCAGAAGTTCTTCTTATAGAATCTTGTAGAATCTACCATTTTTTCTCTCTATATTTGAAAGCATATGATTACAACCAAAGTGTTTGTTTGCCAACCAGTACCAAGATGGCATTGTATAATTAGTCTATAAAAAGTATCCTCCTTGAACAGGGCTGAACCCGAGCAGCTAAAAACATAAACTTCTAGGAGATATTGTTCACCAGCTGCTCTGTTTTCCTACTAAAAAGGCTTTCAATTAGTCTCTTTTCAAGTTTCTTAGATATATACAAATCTGTTATTTGCACACACCCCAGTCTCTCTCTTTCTCTGAGCTAGAGTCTGGATCCTCTTGAGGTTTCTTCCTTCTAAGGAGTTTTTCCTATACGCAGCATATACTTTATTTTTGAGGGTCTGAGTTACTGTAAAGCACAGGAAAAAAGTTGTTCAAAAAATGTCTATTGTGTTGCGTAGATAGAGGAGACCCCTCATCTGGAAACGATGATGCAGGCTCCTGAGTCATGTGTGATAAGGTAACTGAAAAATGTTTTCACAGGTTTGAAGCATTACTTATCTGGTGCTCAGAGAGATCATTACATAGATGGTACTTAGAGAGAGCATTACTTAGCTGGTGCTCAGAGAGTGCATTATTTATCTGGTACTCAGAGAGAGTTATTACTTAGCAGGTACTCAGAAAGAGCATTACTTATCTGGTGCTCAGAGAGAGATATTACTTAGCTGGTGCTCAGAGAGTATTACTTATCTGGTGCTCAGAGACAGCATTACTTAGCAGGTACTCAGAAAGAGCATTACTTATCTGGTGCTCAGAGAGAGCATTACTTATCTGGTACTCAGAGTGAGCATTACTTAGCAGATGCTCAGAGAGTGCATTACTTAGCAGGTACTCAGAGAGAGCATTACTTATCTTGTGCTCAGAGAGTATTACTTATCTGGTGCTCAGAGAGAGCATTACTTATCTGGTGCTCAGAGAGAGCATTACTTAGCAGATGCTCAGAGAGTGCATTACTTAGCAGGTACTCAGAAAGAGCATTACTTATCTGGTGGTCAGAGTGAGCATTACTTATCTGGTGGTCAGAGTGAGCATTACTTATCTGGTACTCAGAGTGAGCATTACTTAGCGGATGCTCAGAGTGAGCATTACTTAGCTGGTACTCAGAGAAAGCATTACTTAGCTGGTACTCAGAGAAAGCATTACTTAGCTGGTACTCAGAGAGAGCATTACTTAGCTGGTACTCAGAGAGAGAGTTACTTATCTGGTGCTCAGAGAGAGCATTACTTAGCTGGTAATCAGACAGAGCATTACTTATCTGGTGCTCAGAGAGAGTGTTACTTAGCTGGTAATCAGACAAAGCATTACTTAGCTGGTGCTCAGTGAGAGCATTACTTAGCTGGTGCTCAGTGAGAGCATTACTTAGCTGGTGCTCAGTGAGAGCATTACTTATCTGGTGCTCATCTTATTTTTCTGATAGTTTTATGTTCCCTCTTCCCCTTCATCTTAGTGTTTCTGAGGACAACATCTAGTGAATGAAAGCCTAATAAACCTCATGTTGTAATAAAATCTGGTTGTTACCAGGCTCCTAGTCTCTGATACGAATTACCCCCTTTACATCTCTTCAGTTCCATTCAGCAGACTTGCTGTGCTAAGTGATCCACTTACAGAACAGTGTGTGTGTGTGGTTGGGGGGGGATACATACTAGACATTGCAGACCACAAATCTACCGGGAGGAATGTGTGTGTGTGTCTGGGCATGCTCATTGAATGTTAGAGGTAGGCTACCAGCTACCCAGCGCATGAGTGTGTGTGTGTAAGTGAGAGTGCTTATGCGTGTGTGTGCGCATGTGTGCATGTGTTTGTCTGTGTGTTTTTGAGTGTGTGTATGTGTGTGTGTGTGTGTGTGTGTGTGTGTGTGTGTGTGTGTGTGTGTGTGTGTGTGTGTGTGTGTGTGTGTGTGTGTGTGTGTGTGTGTGTGTGTGTGTGCTACCAGCTGTTAATATGACCTGAGAGAAAGAGGGGATGTGTGTCCTGACTCTGATCTCATCGCTTAGGCTTCTGATGAAAAATATATAGGACAGTGTAATGCTTTATGTGGATTGAGGAGAGAGGAGAGTTATAATGAGTTCTATGTGGATTGAGGAGAGAGGAGAGTTATAATGAGTTCTATGTGGATTGTCTGTGATACTGTAAACATGCCTCAGATACCATGTTCCTCAAAGACAGCCCAGCCTGGCTAATAGTCTCCTTCTGCTGTGTCACTGTCCGAGCCGAGCACGCCCCCATTCACATCGACAGGGCTGTTGAAGTTCCTTGACGTCCATATCACTAACAAATTATCACGGTTCAAATACACCAAGGCAGTTGGGAAGAGGGCACGACACCGCCTATTCCCCCTCAGGAGACAGAAAACATTTGGTGTGGGTCCCCAGATCCTCAAAATGTTCTACAGCTGCCCCATCGAGAGCATCCTGACTGGTTGCTTCACCGCCTGGTATGGCAATTGCTCGGCATACAACCGCAAGACGCTACAGAGAGTGTACGTATGACCCTGTTCATCACTTGGCCAAAGGTTCCTGCCATCCAGGACTACTGTACCAGGTGGTGTCAGAGAAAGGCTCTAAAAATCGTGAAAGACTCTAGCCACCCTAGTCATATACTGTTCTCTCAACTACAGCACAGCAAGATGTACCTGAGCGCCAAGCCTAGGCCCAAAAGGCTCCTTAACAGCTTCTCTCCCTGAGCCATAAGACTTTACGCTGCTGCTACTCTCTGTTTATTATCTATTTATAGTCACTGTACCCCTTCCAAAATGTACATAATACCTCAAATACCTTTACTAACCAGTACCCCCGCACATTGACTCTGTACCGGTACCCCTGTACATAGCCTCCTCACATTGACTCTGTACTGGTACCCCTGTATATAGCCTCCTCACATTGACTCTGTACCGGTACCCCTGTATATATCCTCCTCACATTGACTCTGTACTGGTACCCCCTGTATATAGCCTCCTCACATTGACTCTGTACTGGTACCACCTGTATATAGCCTCCTCACATTGACTCTGTACTGGTACCCCCTGCATATAGCCTCCTCACATTGACTCTGTACTGGTACCCCTGTATATATCCTCCTCACAATGACTCTGTACTGGTACTTCCTGTATATATCCTCCTCACAATGACTCTGTACTGGTACTTCCTGTATATATCCTCCTCACAATGACTCTGTACTGGTACTTCCTGTATATATCCTCCTCACAATGACTCTGTACTGGTACTTCCTGTATATATCCTCCTCACAATGACTCTGTACTGGTACTTCCTGTATATAGCCTCCTCACATTGACTCTGTACTGCAATAAAGTTCTGTATGTAATATAAGAAACCCAAACTATGTGTTGCATCATGTGTAGAGTGCAAAGTGAGTGTTAACGTGTATAAAATGAAAAGGATGTTCGTTAGGCAGGGGTTTTTACTTTGGGGTCCGCGGTGCGGCTGTCACACAACCCACTCGGCACAGACATCAATTCTATTTCACGTTGGTTCAATGTAATTTCATTGAAATGACATAGAAATAACATTGATTCAACCAGTGTGTGCCCAGTGAGAATCACTATAAAATCAATACATTCAATTTAATAGTGTCAATGCATTCTAGCACCTCCCACATTCCATTTCACTTCATATCGGGTTTAATTCAATTTCACTTTGGTTTGACTTCCGGGCCGTCGCAATGCTTCTCCAACTCAGGAAGGGAGGAGATGTCCCTAAATATGGATCAAATGTGTTAAAATTACTAAATGAGAATTTGAAAGCTACAGCAAAAAATGTAGGAAAAATGTAAACAAGGGTTTAGACATAGCATTAATACACATTAATACACTAATGACACTAGCTAGCTTCTTTTTCATTGATATAACCTGGCTGGTTGTTTGCTCTGTGTACATTTGTTGTGTAGTAGGTTGGCTTTGGTGGTTAGCAAGCTGATATCTCCTTGCTCAAGTTGGCTAGCTAGCTAGCTTGCTAGTGATGTTTTGACAATAGGCTAGCTCACTGTAGAATCTAGACAAGAGGGGATAGCGAATAAGATGTGCAGCTCCTACCTGGCAGTTCAATGTTGAACCAACACAATGATATACACTTTATTGGCTTTCTAAATTAGCTGCTTTTCCTGAAAATGTCTATGTGATAAAGCTACCTAGTTTTTGTTCTAATGCAATGTCCATGAAATGTTACAGCCGCAACATCGTGATCAAGTAGTCAAGCATCTGCAGACCAGCGGCGAGTAGGAGGAAAGCCTATTGGACAAGAACAACTACCTAGTTATATCAGAGAGACATTTTCCGGAAGAGCAGGAATAGAGCAAGCTAATAATAGAAACATTATTATTTGAAACCACCACATGCACATCATCTGTATCACATTCCATGTTATGTTTTAATCTACTTGTACTATACCCCTGACCACCAATGGACATTGCCAATGAGAGCTGCCATTGATGGGTCCTGGCCAAACACCACAGGGAGAAAGACAACCTGAAGCAGGTGGATGGGACATCCAGCTCTGCCATCAGCTCTACCACCAGTATCATGACTGTTATTAGCAGCTACAGCTAAACTAATTTAAGAATGTTTATTGCACCATATAGTATAGATTCTTTCCATACAGGATCGGCGACTGTGCCTCAGAGTGCTTGGGTAAACTCCTTCCTGGTTGACCCTGTCCGTTGAGCAGTGCCAGTTTCTCCCAACCCCTCTGTCTTAATCCCCAGTAATTATCCTGCAATAGTTTATGTGCCAGGGGCTAGGGTCAGCTGTGTGTACTTAGGCATGCTCCCACAACTCTCTCTCTCTCTCTCTCTCTCTCTCTCTCTCTTTCTCTCTCTCTCTGTCTCCCCTCCCGGATGACTTGAGCCCCTGGTCGTGCTGCTGGTCCAGCTGCAGCTGTCGACCTCTGGCCTGATTTCACCAGGCGTCCTTGTCCCAGATCCTTACTTATCTGCATTGCTTGCACCTTGGGGTAAAGCACTTAACTCAGAGAGGTTCTAGGCTGGGTATCTGTAAAGCTCTTTGGGGTTTTAGGCTGGTTATCTGTAAAGATCTTTGGGGTTTTAGGCTGGGTATCTGTAAAGCTCTTTGGGGTTTTAGGCTGGGTATCTGTAAAGATCTTTGGGGTTTTAGGCTGGGTATCTGTAAAGCTCTTTGGGGTTTTAGGCTGGGTATCTGTAAACCACTTTGTGACAACTGCTGATGCAAAAAAAAGGGTTTTATAAAAATACATTTGATTAATAATTGGCTTAAACAAGTTCACAAAACATGCACACAGTGTTTCTAGGCATATGTACCACACGTTCCTGATTAATGTGAGTTACACTCTCTGTTGTTGCAGCTTGCTGGGTGGTCCCGGAGCTTTTCTCTGTGCAGCATGGACCTGCATAAGCTGCCACATCTTGCCAGTCCCGTCATATCAGTGTGAGTACCTACCACCATGTGTTTATTCAGGTGTCATCATGAAACCGGAACAATGGTCATGCATTTGGAACAAGAACAGTGAGTGCTATGTTGGGGTTGAAATATAATTATTTTTGCTAATGTGAATGTTTAGCTGATCTGGAATACGATTTAATTTAAATGATTCTCTAAGATTTTTTTTATTTTTTTATTTCACCTTTATTTAACCAGGTAGGTCAGTTGAGAACAAGTTCTCATTTGCAACTGCGACCTGGCCAAGACAAAGCAAAGCAGTGCGACAAAAACAACACAGAGTTACACAGTAAACAAACATGGTCAAAAACACAATGGAAAGTCTATATACAGAGTGCAAAATGTAGTGCAAAATGCAGTAAGGTTAAGAGGTAGGACAATAAATAGACCATAGTGGTGAGACAAATTACAGATTATCATCATTAACACAGGAATGAAGGATGTGCAAATTATGATGTGCAAATAGAGATACTGGAGTGCAAGATTTGTGAAAAATAACAAAAATAAATATGGGGATGAGGTAGTAGTGTGGGCTATTTACAGAAGGGCTATATACAGGTGCAGTGATCGATAAGCAGCTTTGACAGCTGACGCTTAAAGTTAGTGAGGGAGATAGGAACCTCTAGCTTCAGTGATGACTCACATCTGTCGTTATTCATGACTGCCATCCACATCCAATCCAACACCGCTTATCTAATGAACACTTCTCCTCAACCAGCATATTGTACATGGAACAACAAGGTTCATGACTGTTGATGTTCACAGGGCTCTCCTGATGCTATGTTAAACGACAACCCCCGATGAAGGCGGAGGATGGAAACGGACAGCTTCCCTCTACCACACCTTCACCAAGTTTGCTTCATCTCTAAAAATTAATATAGAATACATTTTATTTCTTCTGTTTCTGCTAGAAGTGAGAATTATTGAGTAATGAATAATAGTTGTATAAACTGAGGGCATCCTTAGAAGAACATGGACAAAGTCAGGGAATAAGCAGGTAGTCAATTAATGACGAGAACAGTGCAGAGATGTAACATTAGGATAACATTAGATATTGCATGTTATGTGCTATTCTGGACAGGGGGCTAGCTATGCTGTTCTCCTCAAAACATTGGATTGCCAACTTAAGCAATACTATCTTAGCTTGCTAAATTACAAAGTGAACCAAATATACTCTACACACGTGCAGACAATAATTTTGGAAACTAATGTTAGCCTCAACTATCATGACAAGTACATAGACCTGTTTCTCTGTTAAACAATGTTAGATACAGTCTATGATCTTAGCCAGAAGTATCTGATGCTAGCTAGCTAACCAGCCGTGTCCAGTCAATGGAAGAGGCTAGCTAGCTAGCATCGTTTTAGTGGTTATGCTATGTTTTTCTCCACAGCGTGTTGAAGTAGCTTTCAAATTCTGTGAATGTCATTATTATAAACCTGGTGGTTCGAGCCCTGAATGCAGATTGGCTGAAAGCCGTGATATATTAGACCATATAGATAGATAGATAGATAGATAGGTACTTTATTGATCCCCCGGGGGGGAAATTTCCTATACCATGGGCATGACAAAAATAAAACTTTTTACTGGTCTAATTATGTTGGCAACCAGTTTATAATAGCAATAAGGCACCTCGGGGGTTTGTGGTATATGGCCAATATATAAACGTCTAAGGGCTGTATCCGTGTTGTGTCGTGCTTAAGAACAACCCTTAGCCGTGGTATATTGGCCATATACCACACCTCCTCTGGCTTTATTGCTTAAATATACATAAGGATGTATACAGTGCCTTCTGAAAGTTTTCAGACCACACTTTGTTACGTTACAGCCTTATACTAAAACCAATTTCATAAATAAAAATACTCAGCAAGCTACACACAATAGCCCATAATGACAAAGCAAAAACTGTTTTTTTTAAATAAAAAAAAGAAAAAAAAAGAGAAATACATTATTTACATAAGTATTCAGACCCTTTGCTATGAGACACAAAATTGAGTTCAGGTGCATCCTGTTTCCATTGATCATCATTGAGATGTTTCTACAACTTGATTGGAGTCCACCTGTGGTAAATTCAATTGATTGGACATGATTTGCACACACCTCTCTATATAAGGTCCCACAGCTTACAGTGCATGTCAGAGCAAAAACCAAGCCATGAGGTTGAAGGAATTGTCCGTAGAGCTCCGAGACAGGATTGTGTCGAGGTACAGATCTGGGGAAGGGTACCAACACATTCCTGCAGTATTGAAGATCCCCAAGAACACAGTGGCCTCCATCCTTCTTAATGGAAGAAGTTTGGAACCACCAAGACTTTTCATAGAGCTGGCCGCCCGGCCAAACTGAGAAAACGGGGGAGAAGGGCTTTGGTCAGGGAGGTGAACAAGAACCCAACGGTCACTCTGACAGAGCTCTAGAGTTCCTCTGTGGAGATGGGAGAACCTTCCAAAAGGACAACCATCTCTGCAGGACTCCACCACTCAGGCGTTTATGGTAGAGTGGCCAGACGGAAGCCACTCCTCAGTAAAAGGCACATGACAGCCCGCTTGGAGTTTGCCAAAAGGCACCTAAAGACTCACAGACCGTGAGAAACAAGATTCTCTGGTCTGATGAAAAAAGGATTGAACTCTTTGGTCTGAATGCCAAGTGTCACGAGTGGCACAGCGATCTAAGTCACTGCATCTCAGTGTAAGAGGTGTCACTACAGTCCCTGGTTTGAATCCAGGTTGTATCACATCCTGCCGTTATTGGGAGTCCAATAGGGCAACGCACAATTGGCCCAGCGTCGTCCAGGTTTGGCCGGGGTAGGCCGCCATTGTAAATAAGAATTTGTTCTTAACTGACTTGCCTAGTTAAAAAAAGCGAATAAATAAAAAACTACCTTTTACGGTGAAGCATGGTGGTGGCAGCATCATGCTGTGGGGATGTTTTTCAGTGGCAGGGACTGGGAGACTAGTCAGGATGAAGGCAAAGATGAACGGAGCAAAGTTCAGAGAGATCCTTGATGAAAACCTGTTCCAGAGCACTCAGCACCTCAGACTGGGGCGAAGGTTCACCTTCCAACAGGACAATGACCCGAAGCACACAGCCAAGACAACGCATGAGTGGCTTCGGGACAAGTCTCTGAATGTCCTTGAGTGGCCCAGCCAGAGCCTGGACTTCGAACATCTCTGGAGAGACCTAAAAATAGCTGTGCAGCAATGCTCCCCATCCATCCTGATCTGCAGAGAACAATAGGAGAAACTCCCAAAATACAGGTGTGCCAAGCTTGTAGCATCATACCCAAGAAGACTCGAGGCTGTAATTGCTGCCAAAAGTGCTTCAACAAAGTACTGAGTAAAGGGATGGAATACTTATTTAAATGTAACATTTTTGCTAAATTAGCAGAAATGTCTAAAAACCTGTTTTTGCTTTGTGATTATGAAGTATTGTGCGTAGATTGATTAGAAAAAAATAAGGTTGTAATGGCAACAAAATGTGTAAAAAGTCAAGGGGTCTGAATACTTTCTAAGGCACTGTAGATACTTGAATATACAGTATATACTGTATATTAACCTGTTGCTTTATACTTTAATATACATAGATTAACCTGTTGTTATATACTTTAATGTACATAGATTAACCTGTTGCTACAGTATATATTTAATATACATAGATTAACCTGTTGCTACAGTATATACTTTAATATACATAGATTAACCTGTTGCTATATACTTTAATATACATAGATTAACCTGTTGCTATATACTTTAATATACATAGATTAACCTGTTGTTATATACTTTAATATACATAGATTAACCTGTTGCTATATACTTTAATATACATAGATTAACCTGTTGCTATATACTTTAATATACATAGATTAACCTGTTGCTATATACTTTAATATACATAGATTAACCTGTTGCTACAGTATATACTTTAAT
>CM042383.1:2613490-2710990 GCA_023634145.1 Thymallus thymallus
TACTACTACTACCACTACTACCACTACTACTACTACTACTACTACTACTACTACTACCATTGTTACCACTACTACTACTACCACTACTACTACCACCACTACTACCACTACTACTACTACTACTACTACTACTACTACTGCTACTGCTACTACTACTACCACTACTACCACTACTACCACTACTACTACTACTACTACCACTACTACTACCACTACTACTACTACTACTACTACTACTACTACCACCACTACTACTACTACTACTACTACTACTACTACTACCACTACTACCACTACTACTACTACTACTACTACTACTACTACTACTACTACTACTACCATTGTTACCACTACTACTACTACCACTACTACTACCACCACTACTACCACTACTACTACTACTACTACTACTACTACTACTGCTACTGCTACTACTACTACTACTACTACTACTACTACCACCACTACTACTACTACCACTACTACTACTACCACCACTACTATCACTACTACTACTACTACTACTACTACTACTACCACTACTTCCACTACTACCACTACTACTACTACTACTACTACTACTACCACCACTACTACTACTACTACTACTACTACTACTACTTCTACTACTACTACTACTACTACTACTACTACTACTACTACTACTACTACTACTACTACCACTACTACTACTACTACTACTACTACCACTACTACTACTACTACTACTACCACCACTACTACTACTACTACCACTACTACCACTACTACCACTACTACTACTACTACTACCACTACTACTACCACTACTACTACTACTACTACTACTACTACTACTACTACTACTACCACTACTACCACTACTACTACTACTACTACTACTACTACTACTACTACTACTACTACTACCATTGTTACCACTACTACTACTACCACTACTACTACCACCACTACTACCACTACTACTACTACTACTACTACTACTACCACCACTACTACTACTACTACTACTACTACCACTACTACCACTACTACTACTACTACTACTACTACTACTACTACTACTACTACTACCATTGTTACCACTACTACTACTACCACTACTACTACCACCACTACTACCACTACTACTACTACTACTACTACTACTACTACTACTGCTACTGCTACTACTACTACTACTACTACTACTACTACCACTACTACTACTACCACTACTACCACTACTACTACCACTACTACCACTACTACTACCACTACTACTATTACTACTGCTGCTACCACTACTACCACTGTTACTACTGCTACCACTACTACTACTACTACTACTACTACTACTACTACTACTACTACTACCACTACTACTACTACTACTACTACTACTACTACTACTACTACAACAACTGCTACCACTACTACCCCTGCGACCCCAACCAGCCAGCTAATACGACTGAAAGGGAGAGAAGGACACCTGGCGAGAGCATTGGAGAATGTGATGGTGGTTTCTGTGTGTGTGTGTGTGTGTGTGTGTGTGTGTGTGTGTGTGTGTGTATGTGTGTGTGTGTGTGTGTGTGTGTGTGTGTGTGTGTGTGTGTGTGTGTGTGTGTGTGTGTGTGTGTGTGTGTGTGTGTGTGTGTGTGTGTGTGTGTGTGTGTGTGTGTGTGTGTGTGTGTGTGTGTGTGTGTGTGTGTGTGTGTGTGTGTGTGCGAGAGAGAGAGAGAGAAAGGTCTACTGATCTATACATTAAGAATTAAAATTAGGAGTTGGCTTCTATATTATACGCTTCTGGCTCACTGATTAGACAGTGTGCTTTGTCTTGTCCTAGAAAGGCTTTGTGAAACACTACACTACAAGGAAAACCATAAAAAAAAAACACTACACATTTCCATGAAATGTTCTTCTTGCTGTTTGCTGTCAACAGCCCATTTCAGCTCCTTAGACTTTCAAGTTATTGCTACATTTGAATCAATTCATCATTTTCTATTGTAAAAAGAATGTTACTCTAAACTTTCCATACATTTTGTTATATTGACTTTAATGTCAGCAGTCTCCACTCAAATACATTTAAGTCTGTATACATATAACCTTTGCCTGGGCACACAGGGGGATGTCACTGTACCTCAAAACAAAAGAGGCAGCTCAAATGGAAGCCATATTGGCCTGGTTTCTCAATAGCACCTGTACACTCACAGTGAAGAGCAAAGAGACAGTTCTGTCCGGGGGTTTGGAAAAACACATGTAGTAGATAATCATATCACCCTCAATACGAAGGACAATGGGGCTGTGTTCCAAATGGGATCCTATTCCCTATATAGTGCACTAATTTTGACCAGAACTCTATCGGCCCTGGTCAAAATTAGTGAACTTTATAAGCCATAAACTCTTCGAAAAATCTAGAACCTAAAAGGGTTCTTCAGCTGTCCCCATAGGAAAACCCTTTCAATAACTATTTTTGGTTCCAGGTAGAACCCTACCTGGAACCAAAAAGGGTTCTCCTATGGGGACAGACTTAGGGTGCCATTTGTGGAGTATACAACATGAGTGGCCTGTTTCTTCTAGTTTCACTCGAGGAATCAGTATTTAATTTTTATTTCTTTGTATAATTTTTTTTACCCCTTTTTCTCCCCCAATTTCGTCGTATCCAATTGGTAGTTCCAGTCTGGTCCCATCGCTGCAACTCCTGTACGGACTCGGGAGAGGCGAAGGTCAAGAGCCATGCGTCCTCCGAAACACAACCCGCAAAGCCGCACTGCTTCTTGACACAATGCTCGCACCAATGTGTTGGAGGAAACACCGTACACCTGCCGACCGTGTCAGCGTGCATGCGCCCGGCCCGCCACAGGAGCGCAATGGGACAAGGACATCCCGGCCGGCCAATCCCTTCCCTTAACCCGGACGACGCTGGGCCAATTGTACGCCGCCTCATGGGTCTCCCGGTCCCGGAATTAGTATTTCTTCCACTACAATATAATTATAGGCCGTAAAACCTTCTGAGAAATTTTAGGATGGGTGATATTTTAGAGTTGTTTATTTCTACAAAGATTTAATAGTTAAATGGTTACAACTATCAAGATGTTTCTGAATATTTCTGGACCAGTTTTCTGGACATGGAGGGAGATTCAACCTGTTTCCAGAGTCTCATGGAATGTGCTTTGGGAGTATTGGGGCTGTATGTATTACTCCTCTCAGAGTAGGAGCATCTGGTCATACCCCTTAGAGATTGATGGGCTGGTTTTACAAACATGACTAAAAGTTGACTTGAAGGTAGTTTCCACCCTGCTCTGCTGGATTGCCTTTAAATTATAGTAGCCATCACTCTACAGAGCGCTCTGACAAATCACCAGCCTTCATTTTCAAAGTAGAAGAGGGGGAGACTAAAACCACATTGGTTTTCCATTAGTATAAGGAGAGTCAAGTCACTATTTTCCACTGTGCTATAACAACGTTGAAAAACTCAATGCCTGTGTACCAACTGGCAACCTATTCCCTATGTAGTGCACTACTTTTGACCAAACGTAGTGCACCATATCGGGAATAGGGTGCTATTTGGGACTATCTGAAAGACCAGAAACTAGCCATTCATGGTACATACTGTATGAATTAGATATGAATACATACAGTTGTCTCTCCGATCTACATGAACATGAATAACTTCTCCTCCTTTCTATCTAGACCTGACTCTCAGGCTGTGTCCCAAATGGCACTCCACTCCCAGAGCCTTAACAAAGAGTGCACTACATAGACATTAAGGTTCTCTATAGGGCGCCATGTGGTACACAACCTGACCCCCACTCTAACTGTCACACCCTGATCTGTTTCACCTGTCTGTGTGATTGTCTCCAACTCCTCCAGGTGTCACACCCTGATCTGTTTCACCTGTCTGTGTGATTGTCTCCACCTCCTCCAGGTGTCACACCCTGATCTGTTTCACCTGTCTGTGTGATTGTCTCCACCTCCTCCAGGTGTCACACCCTGATCTGTTTCACCTGTCTGTGTGATTGTCTCCACCTCCTCCAGGTGTCACACCCTGATCTGTTTCACCTGTCTGTGTGATTGTCTCCACCTCCTCCAGGTGTCTCACCCTGATCTGTTTCACCTGTCTGTGTGATTGTCTCCACCTCCTCCAGGTGTCTCCATCTTCCTCATCATCTCCAGTGTATTTATCCCTGTGTTCTATGTTTGTCTGTTACCAGTTGGTTTTGTTCATCAAGTCTACCAGTGTTTTCCTCCATTACTCCTGTCTCTCTAAAGCACCTGTTTTCTTGGTTTCCCGGTTTTGACCTTTACTCTGCCCTGACCCTGAGCCTGCCTGGCGTCTTGTACCTTTACACCACTACTATGGATTACCGAACTCTGCTTGCCCCTGTTATTATATCTAACCCATTCTAACCATATCCAGACTAGAGGAAGGGTTTGGGCTGGCCTGTAATAATATCTAACCCATTCTAACAATATCCAGACTAGAGGAAGGGTTTGGGCTGGCCTGTTATAATATCTAACCAATTCTAACCATATCCAGACTAGAGGAAGGGTTTGGGCTGGCCTGTAATAATATCTAACCCATTCTAACCATATCCAGACTAGAGGAAGGGTTTGGGCTGGCCTGTAATAATATCTAACCCATTCTAACCATATCCAGACTAGAGGAAGGGTTTGGGCTGGCCTGTAATAATATCTAACCCATTCTAACCATATCCAGACTAGAGGAAGGGTTTGGGCTGTTATTATATCTAACCCATTCTAACCATATCCAGACTAGAGGAAGGGTTTGGGCTGGCCTGTAATAATATCTAACCCATTCTAACCATATCCAGACTAGAGGAAGGGTTTGGGCTGGCCTGTAATAATATCTAACCCATTCTAACCATATCCAGACTAGAGGAAGGGTTTGGGCTGTAATAATATCTAACCCATTCTAACCATATCCAGACTAGAGGAAGGGTTTGGGCTGGCCTGTAATAATATCTAACCCATTCTAACCATATCCAGACTAGAGGAAGGGTTTGGGCTGTTATAATATGTAACCCATTCTAACCATATCCAGACTAGAGGAAGGGTTTGGCCTGTTATAATATCTAACCCATTCTAACCATATCCAGACTAGAGAAAGGGTTTGGCCTGTTATAATATGTAACCCATTCTAACCATATCCAGACTAGAGGAAGGGTTTGGCCTGTTATAATATCTAACCCATTCAAACCATATCCAGACTAGAGGAAGGGTTTGGCCTGTTATAATATCTAACCCATTCTAACCATATCCAGACTAGAGGAAGGGTTTGGGCTGGCCTGTTATAATATCTAACCCATTCTAACCATATCCAGACTAGAGGAAGGGTTTGGGCTGGCCTGTTATAATATCTAACCCATTCTAACCATATCCAGACTAGAGGAAGGGTTTGGCCTGTTATAATATCTAACCCATTCTAACCATATCCAGACTAGAGGAAGGGTTTGGCCTGTTATAATATCTAACCCATTCTAACCATATCCAGACTAGAGGAAGGGTTTGGGCTGTTATAATATGTAACCCATTCTAACCATATCCAGACTAGAGGAAGGGTTTGGGCTGGCCTGTAATAATATCTAACCCATTCTAACCATATCCAGACTAGAGGAAGGGTTTGGCCTGTTATAATATGTAACCCATTCTAACCATATCCAGACTAGAGGAAGGGTTTGGGCTGGCCTGTAATAATATCTAACCCATTCTAACCATATCCAGACTAGAGGAAGGGTTTGGGCTGGCCTGTAATAATATCTAACCCATTCTAACCATATCCAGACTAGAGGAAGGGTTTGGGCTGGCCTGTAATAATATCTAACCCATTCTAACCATATCCAGACTAGAGGAAGGGTTTGGGCTGTTATTATATCTAACCCATTCTAACCATATCCAGACTAGAGGAAGGGTTTGGGCTGGCCTGTAATAATATCTAACCCATTCTAACCATATCCAGACTAGAGGAAGGGTTTGGGCTGGCCTGTAATAATATCTAACCCATTCTAACCATATCCAGACTAGAGGAAGGGTTTGGGCTGTAATAATATCTAACCCATTCTAACCATATCCAGACTAGAGGAAGGGTTTGGGCTGGCCTGTAATAATATCTAACCCATTCTAACCATATCCAGACTAGAGGAAGGGTTTGGGCTGTTATAATATGTAACCCATTCTAACCATATCCAGACTAGAGGAAGGGTTTGGCCTGTTATAATATCTAACCCATTCTAACCATATCCAGACTAGAGGAAGGGTTTGGCCTGTTATAATATGTAACCCATTCTAACCATATCCAGACTAGAGGAAGGGTTTGGCCTGTTATAATATCTAACCCATTCTAACCATATCCAGACTAGAGGAAGGGTTTGGCCTGTTATAATATCTAACCCATTCTAACCATATCCAGACTAGAGGAAGGGTTTGGGCTGGCCTGTTATAATATCTAACCCATTCTAACCATATCCAGACTAGAGGAAGGGTTTGGGCTGGCCTGTTATAATATCTAACCCATTCTAACCATATCCAGACTAGAGGAAGGGTTTGGCCTGTTATAATATCTAACCCATTCTAACCATATCCAGACTAGAGGAAGGGTTTGGCCTGTTATAATATCTAACCCATTCTAACCATATCCAGACTAGAGGAAGGGTTTGGGCTGTTATAATATGTAACCCATTCTAACCATATCCAGACTAGAGGAAGGGTTTGGGCTGGCCTGTAATAATATCTAACCCATTCTAACCATATCCAGACTAGAGGAAGGGTTTGGGCTGGCCTGTAATAATATCTAACCCATTCTAACCATATCCAGACTAGAGGAAGGGTTTGGGCTGGCCTGTAATAATATCTAACCCATTCTAACCATATCCAGACTAGAGGAAGGGTTTGGGCTGGCCTGTAATAATATCTAACCCATTCTAACCATATCCAGACTAGAGGAAGGGTTTGGGCTGGCCTGTTATAATATCTAACCCATTCTAACCATATCCAGACTAGAGGAAGGGTTTGGCCTGTAATAATATGTAACCCATTCTAACCATATCCAGACTAGAGGAAGGGTTTGGGCTGGCCTGTAATAATATCTAACCCATTCTAACCATATCCAGACTAGAGGAAGGGTTTGGGCTGGCCTGTAATAATATCTAACCCATTCTAACCATATCCAGACTAGAGGAAGGGTTTGGGCTGGCCTGTAATAATATCTAACCCATTCTAACCATATCCAGACTAGAGGAAGGGTTTGGGCTGGCCTGTTATAATATCTAACCCATTCTAACCATATCCAGACTAGAGGAAGGGTTTGGCCTGTAATAATATGTAACCCATTCTAACCATATCCAGACTAGAGGAAGGGTTTGGGCTGGCCTGTAATAATATCTAACCCATTCTAACCATATCCAGACTAGAGGAAGGGTTTGGGCTGGCCTGTAATAATATCTAACCCATTCTAACCATATCCAGACTAGAGGAAGGGTTTGGGCTGGCCTGTAATAATATCTAACCCATTCTAACCATATCCAGACTAGAGGAAGGGTTTGGGCTGGCCTGTTATAATATCTAACCCATTCTAACCATATCCAGACTAGAGGAAGGGTTTGGGCTGGCCTGTTATAATATCTAACCCATTCTAACCATATCCAGACTAGAGGAAGGGTTTGGCCTGTAATAATATGTAACCCATTCTAACCATATCCAGACTAGAGGAAGGGTTTGGGCTGGCTTGTAATAATATCTAACCCATTCTAACCATATCCAGACTAGAGGAAGGGTTTGGGCTGGCCTGTAATAATATCTAACCCATTCTAACCATATCCAGACTAGAGGAAGGGTTTGGGCTGGCCTGTAATAATATCTAACCCATTCTAACCATATCCAGACTAGAGGAAGGGTTTGGGCTGGCCTGTTATAATATCTAACCCATTCTAACCATATCCAGACTAGAGGAAGGGTTTGGGCTGTAATAATATGTAACCCATTCTAACCATATCCAGACTAGAGGAAGGGTTTGGGCTGGCCTGTAATAATATCTAACCCATTCTAACCATATCCAGACTAGAGGAAGGGTTTGGGCTGGCCTGTAATAATATCTAACCCATTCTAACCATATCCAGACTAGAGGAAGGGTTTGGCCTGTAATAATATCTAACCCATTCTAACCATATCCAGACTAGAGGAAGGGTTTGGGCTGGCCTGTAATAATATCTAACCCATTCTAACCATATCCAGACTAGAGGAAGGGTTTGGGCTGGCCTGTTATAATATCTAACCCATTCTAACCATATCCAGACTAGAGGAAGGGTTTGGCCTGTAATAATATGTAACCCATTCTAACCATATCCAGACTAGAGGAAGGGTTTGGGCTGGCCTGTAATAATATCTAACCCATTCTAACCATATCCAGACTAGAGGAAGGGTTTGGGCTGGCCTGTTATAATATCTAACCCATTCTAACCATATCCAGACTAGAGGAAGGGTTTGGGCTGGCCTGTAATAATATCTAACCCATTCTAACCATATCCAGACTAGAGGAAGGGTTTGGGCTGGCCTGTTATAATATCTAACCCATTCTAACCATATCCAGACTAGAGGAAGGGTTTGGGCTGGCCTGTTATAATATCTAACCCATTCTAACCATATCCAGACTAGAGGAAGGGTTTGGCCTGTAATAATATCTAACCCATTCTAACCATATTTCAGTGATGTTCAGTGGAGATCATGGAAGCTTTAGATGAAGACTGAGGCTGAGTCCCAAATAGCACCCTATTCCCTATATAGTGCACTATGGTTGACCAAAGACCCAATGGATAGTGCAAAATATAGGGAATAGGATGCTATTTGGGATGCAAACTGAGGAGACTAGAGAGTTTACATATCAGGACAAGTTTACATATCTTGTCCTGATAAACACCCTCTGACAGACATATCTTGTCCTGATAACTACCCTCTGACAGACATATCTTGTCCTGATAACTACCCTCTGACAGACATATCTTGTCCTGATAACTACCCTCTGACAGACATATCTTGTCCTGATAACTACCCTCTGACAGACATATCTTGTCCTGATAAACACCCTCTGACAGACATATCTTGTCCTGATAACTACCCTCTGACAGACATATCTTGTCCTGATAACTACCCTCTGACAGACATATCTTGTCCTGATAACTACCCTCTGACAGACATATCTTGTCCTGATAAACACCCTCTGACAGACATATCTTGTCCTGATAACTACCCTCTGACAGACATATCTTGTCCTGATAACTACCCTCTGACAGACATATCTTGTCCTGATAAACACCCTCTGACAGACATATCTTGTCCTGGTAAACACCCTCTGACAGACATATCTTGTCCTGATAACTACCCTCTGACAGACATATCTTGTCCTGATAAACACCCTCTGACAGACATATCTTGTCCTGATAAACACCCTCTGACAGACATATCTTGTCCTGATAAACACCCTCTGACAGACATATCTTGTCCTGATAAACACCCTCTGACAGACATATCTTGTCCTGATAACTACCCTCTGACAGACATATCTTGTCCTGATAAACACCCTCTGACAGACATATCTTGTCCTGATAAACACCCTCTGACAGACATATCTTGTCCTGATAAACACCCTCTGACAGACATATCTTGTCCTGATAACTACCCTCTGACAGACATATCTTGTCCTGATAAACACCCTCTGACAGACATGTCTTGTCCTGATAAACACCCTCTGACAGACATATCTTGTCCTGATAAACACCCTCTGACAGACATATCTTGTCCTGATAACTACCCTCTGACAGACATATCTTGTCCTGATAAACACCCTCTGACAGACATATCTTGTCCTGATAAACACCCTCTGACAGACATATCTTGTCCTGATAAACACCCTCTGACAGACATATCTTGTCCTGATAACTACCCTCTGACAGACATATCTTGTCCTGATAAACACCCTCTGACAGACATGTCTTGTCCTGATAAACACCCTCTGACAGACATATCTTGTCCTGATAACTACCCTCTGACAGACATATCTTGTCCTGATAAACACCCTCTGACAGACATATCTTGTCCTGATAACTACCCTCTGACAGACATATCTTGTCCTGATAACTACCCTCTGACAGACATATCTTGTCCTGATAACTACCCTCTGACAGACATATCTTGTCCTGATAAACACCCTCTGACAGACATATCTTGTCCTGATAACTACCCTCTGACAGACATATCTTGTCCTGATAACTACCCTCTGACAGACATATCTTGTCCTGATAAACACCCTCTGACAGACATATCTTGTCCTGGTAAACACCCTCTGACAGACATATCTTGTCCTGATAACTACCCTCTGACAGACATATCTTGTCCTGATAAACACCCTCTGACAGACATATCTTGTCCTGATAAACACCCTCTGACAGACATATCTTGTCCTGATAAACACCCTCTGACAGACATATCTTGTCCTGATAAACACCCTCTGACAGACATATCTTGTCCTGATAACTACCCTCTGACAGACATATCTTGTCCTGATAAACACCCTCTGACAGAAATATCTTGTCCTGATAAACACCCTCTGACAGACATATCTTGTCCTGATAAACACCCTCTGACAGACATATCTTGTCCTGATAACTACCCTCTGACAGACATATCTTGTCCTGATAAACACCCTCTGACAGACATGTCTTGTCCTGATAAACACCCTCTGACAGACATATCTTGTCCTGATAAACACCCTCTGACAGACATATCTTGTCCTGATAACTACCCTCTGACAGACATATCTTGTCCTGATAAACACCCTCTGACAGACATATCTTGTCCTGATAAACACCCTCTGACAGACATATCTTGTCCTGATAAACACCCTCTGACAGACATATCTTGTCCTGATAACTACCCTCTGACAGACATATCTTGTCCTGATAAACACCCTCTGACAGACATGTCTTGTCCTGATAAACACCCTCTGACAGACATATCTTGTCCTGATAAACACCCTCTGACAGACATATCTTGTCCTGATAAACACCCTCTGACAGACATATCTTGTCCTGATAAACACCCTCTGACAGACATATCTTGTCCTGATAACTACCCTCTGACAGACATATCTTGTCCTGATAACTACCCTCTGACAGACATATCTTGTCCTGATAACTACCCTCTGACAGACATATCTTGTCCTGATAAACACCCTCTGACAGACATATCTTGTCCTGATAAACACCCTCTGACAGACATATCTTGTCCTGATAAACACCCTCTGACAGACATATCTTGTCCTGATAAACACCCTCTGACAGACATATCTTGTCCTGATAACTACTCTCTGACAGACATATCTTGTCCTGATAAACACCCTCTGACAGACATATCTTGTCCTGATAAACACCCTCTGACAGACATATCTTGTCCTGATAAACACCCTCTGACAGACATATCTTGTCCTGATAAACACCCTCTGACAGACATATCTTGTCCTGATAACTACTCTCTGACAGACATATCTTGTCCTGATAAACACCCTCTGACAGACATATCTTGTCCTGATAACTACCCTCTGACAGACATATCTTGGCCTGAAAACTACCCTCTGACAGACATATCTTGTCCTGATAAACACCCTTTTACAGACATATCTTGTCCTGATAAACACCCTTTTACAGACATATCTTGTCCTGATAACTACCCTCTGACAGACATATCTTGTCCTGATAAACACCCTTTTACAGACATATCTTGTCCTGATAAACACCCTCTGACAGACATATCTTGTCCTGATAAACACCCTCTGACAGACATATCTTGTCCTGATAACTACCCTCTGACAGACATATCTTGTCCTGATAAACACCCTCTGACAGACATATCTTGTCCTGATAAACACCCTCTGACAGACATATCTTGTCCTGATAAACACCCTCTGACAGACATATCTTGTCCTGATAAACACCCTCTGACAGACATATCTTGTCCTGATAACTACTCTCTGACAGACATATCTTGTCCTGATAAACACCCTCTGACAGACATATCTTGTCCTGATAAACACCCTCTGACAGACATATCTTGTCCTGATAAACACCCTCTGACAGACATATCTTGTCCTGATAAACACCCTCTGACAGACATATCTTGTCCTGATAACTACTCTCTGACAGACATATCTTGTCCTGATAAACACCCTCTGACAGACATATCTTGTCCTGATAACTACCCTCTGACAGACATATCTTGGCCTGAAAACTACCCTCTGACAGACATATCTTGTCCTGATAAACACCCTTTTACAGACATATCTTGTCCTGATAAACACCCTTTTACAGACATATCTTGTCCTGATAACTACCCTCTGACAGACATATCTTGTCCTGATAAACACCCTTTTACAGACATATCTTGTCCTGATAAACACCCTCTGACAGACATATCTTGTCCTGATAACTACCCTCTGACAGACATATCTTGTCCTGATAACTACCCTCTGACAGACATATCTTGTCCTGATAAACACCCTCTGACAGACATATCTTGTCCTGATAAACACCCTCTGACAGACATATCTTGTCCTGATAAACACCCTCTGACAGACATATCTTGTCCTGATAAACACCCTCTGACAGACATATCTTGTCCTGATAAACACCCTCTGACAGACATATCTTGTCCTGATAACTACCCTCTGACAGACATATCTTGTCCTGATAAACACCCTCTGACAGACATATCTTGTCCTGATAAACACCCTCTGACAGACATATCTTGTCCTGATAAACACCCTCTGACAGACATATCTTGTCCTGATAACTACCCTCTGACAGACATATCTTGTCCTGATAAACACCCTCTGACAGACATATCTTGTCCTGATAAACACCCTCTGACAGACATATCTTGTCCTGATAAACACCCTCTGACAGACATATCTTGTCCTGATAAACACCCTCTGACAGACATATCTTGTCCTGATAAACACCCTCTGACAGGCATATCTTGTCCTGATAAACACCCTCTGACAGACATATCTTGTCCTGATAAACACCCTCTGACAGACATATCTTGTCCTGATAACTACTCTCTGACAGACATATCTTGTCCTGATAAACACCCTCTGACAGACATATCTTGTCCTGATAAACACCCTCTGACAGACATATCTTGTCCTGATAAACACCCTCTGACAGACATATCTTGTCCTGATAAACACCCTCTTAAAGACATATGAAGCTACAAATACCCTATGGATGCTCTAGATAGCCTGTGATTGAGTGCCTGTGTGTAAAGCCGATGGGCTAGACCAGCGAAACCATGTCTGGAATCATTTATCAAGGGGAACACATTCCCACATGTGGAATCATTTCTTCTAAATGAGTGTCATTGTTTCCCAAGCCAGCAGCTGTGCTTTCCACTCATCATCATACAGGCAGGTAGCAGCATTTTTTCCTATAGATTTCATTTTTCCAACTTTAGCGAAATACATCGGCCGGAATCCAGGGAAGTTATTGCTGTTCAGTGTAATAATACTATTGATATTACTTTGAGATCTCTGATAATGGTTGCTCTCCTTTAGGAGTGGAACGTTTTGCTTCAGTAAAGCCACCAAGAATCGAAGTTGACGTTTGATTTGATCTCTACATTCAAACATTTCCATAAGGAAATCCACAATCCACAATTTAAATCTAAGAAATTCTTAGCATCTGTATCTAAGTTAAACATTCCATCCAAAGCTCAGGGGTTTTGAGACTGATCTGATGCCAAGAACACCGATGGTGGTTGATGCCAGTGTCACAATGTTCTAAAGATCCAGGTCATATAATTAGAATGACTGGAACACAAAAAGACCCTCAGAACACTGCAATTTAAACGGCATGCTGAATCTCAAATCAACCCGGCCTAGCCCCTATTTCCTAGCCCCTATTTCCTAGGCCCTATTCCCTAGGCCCTATTTCCTAGGCCCTATTTCCTAGCCCCTATTTCCTAGGCCCTCCAGTTGATCTCAAGGGATTGGATAGGTATATTCAATATAGCAGTAGCTTGACCTTGTCTGCTGGGTGGAATTTTGTCATATTGCTTACACCTATATCCACACTCAATATGGCCGGGCACCATGGAAAGATGGCCCAATCCCAAATCAACCCCTAGGCCCTATGCACTATGCACTTGTTGTGGGTCTTAGATGATTTGATAGGTGTAAGGATGGTAATAGCCGCACCTTGCCTTCTGATAGGCTACTGTAGGTGGAATTTCACCAATCATATCCTGTGCACAGGGCATAGGGGCTAAAGGGTTGGAAGGTTGACTGGAATAGGAATGTCCCTTCTAGTCATTCTATTTCTGTGTCCAGTGGAGTGTGTCCCTTCTAGTCATTCTATTTCTGTGTCCAGTGAGGTGGGAGTGACTCATATAGTGTCATGTGAAGGGTTCTCCTAGTGGAAACCGTGGCAGCCACACAGTAACTCTGTGGTCCTTACCAGTATAAGTCAGCCCTGGAATAGATGTTTATATAGATGTTTATCGGCCAAGAAGCCAGTATGGCACACCACATAGAAAAATCTAACATACTGAAAATCCCATATACACTGGCATGAAGTGAAAAGAGCACACGCTAAGTAGAACATACAGTAGAACATACAGTAGACAACCAGCAGAGAACAATACATACAGTAGGGCTGAATTGAGTTCATCATCATAAAATGGAATACACCATAAAGTCACATGCTAGTATTTAGATTTCTGGTTTGACTAAGCTTAGCACATATAGGCCTTTCTTACTGTCCAGAGATGTTGAAAAAACAACAATGGAGCCGGAAGGGATGGCTGTCGTTTCACGGACTCCTAACCAGTTGTGTTATATTGTGTGTTTTTTTTAGTTGTTTGTAACTTATTTTGTACATAATGTCTCTGCTACCGTCTCTTATGACCGAAAAGAGCTTCTGGATATCAGAACAGCGATTACTCACCTCGAACTGGACAAAGATTTTATCTTTAACCAGTCTGATGCGAAGGACATACTGCTTCTCCCGGACCAGTATCAAATTCCCGTCATTAGCATGAAAAAAAGACGGAGATACAGGGGTCGCAGATCTGACAGACATATCTTGTCCTGATAAACACCCTCTGACAGACATATCTTGTCCTGATAAACACCCTCTGACAGACATATCTTGTCCTGATAACTACCCTCTGACAGACATATCTTGTCCTGATAACTACCTTCTGACAGACATATCTTGTCCTGATAACTACCTTCTGACAGACATATCTTGTCCTGATAAACACCCTCTGACAGACATATCTTGTCCTGATAAACACCCTCTGACAGACATATCTTGTCCTGATAAACACCCTCTGACAGACATATCTTGTCCTGATAACTACCCTCTGACAGACATATCTTGTCCTGATAAACACCCTCTGACAGACATATCTTGTCCTGATAAACACCCTCTGACAGACATATCTTGTCCTGATAACTACCCTCTGACAGACATATCTTGTCCTGATAAACACCCTCTGACAGACATATCTTGTCCTGATAAACACCCTCTGACAGACATATCTTGTCCTGATAAACACCCTCTGACAGACATATCTTGTCCTGATAAACACCCTCTGACAGACATATCTTGTCCTGATAACTACCCTCTGACAGACATATTGTCACGTTCGGGTGTGTAGAGAGACCAAGGCGCAGCGTAGCGATAGTTCAACATCGTTTATTTAATAAACAAACTAGACTGGACATCGAACTATACAAAATAACAAATACAATATAATGATGAAACACACGTAGCACGAACACGGGACATACATATAACAATGAACCACGCCAAGGGAGTGGAACATAGACATATAAGTAGGATCCCTAATTAGAGGTAATGCATAGCAGCTGCCTCTAATTAGGGATCCCACACACAACACCACCCAGAGGTAGAAATACTAGATCTGCCAGACTCTGACCATAGAACTATAGAGAAGCAAAGCTTCTCTATGGCCAGAGCCTGACACATATCTTGTCCTGATAAACACCCTCTGACAGACATATCTTGTCCTGATAAACACCCTCTGACAGGCATATCTTGTCCTGATAACTACTCTCTGACAGACATATCTTGACCTGATAAACACTCTCTGACAGACATGTCTTGTCCTGATAACAACCCTCTGACAGACATATCTTGTCCTGATAACAACCCCTGACAGACATATCTTGTCCTGATAAACACCATCTGACAGACATATCTTGTCCTGATAAACACCCTCTGACAGGCATATCTTGTCCTGATAACTACTCTCTGACAGACATATCTTGTCCTGATAAACACTCTCTGACAGACATGTCTTGTCCTGATAACAACCCTCTGACAGACATATCTTGTCCTGATAACAACCCCTGACAGACATATCTTGTCCTGATAAACACCATCTGACAGACATATCTTGTCCTGATAAACACCATCTGACAGACATATCTTGTCCTGATAAACACCCTCTGACAGGCATATCTTGTCCTGATAACTACTCTCTGACAGACATATCTTGACCTGATAAACACCCTCTGACAGACATATCTTGTCCTGATAACAACCCTCTGACAGACATATCTTGTCCTGATAACTACCCTCTGACAGACATGTCTTGTCCTGATAAACACTCTCTGACAGACATGTCTTGTCCTGATCTAGGTGAATCTTGTTGGTTAGTGGGTAACCCACCTCTACCAGCTCCGTTCAAGACTATCCTACCAACGGGACATTAAACTGTAATATATTACATTTCACAGAGTCTTGGCTGAAAGACGAAATGGATAATATACAGTTGGTTGGGTTTTCCGTGCATCGGCAGAATAGAACAGCTGCCTCCGGTAAGACAAGGGGTGGCGGTCTGTCTATTTGTCAATAATAGCTGGTGCGTAATGTCTAATATTAAGGAATAATATTAAATAAGAAAGCCATTTCATTGTACTTTTACACGTGACAATAAAACTTGAAACATACACACACACCATAACACATTACACTGCTCTGTGGTTTTGTCAGACTAGCTCTCAAATATGTGAAACACACATAGACTAGGCTTCTGTCCAGCTCCAGTGTTCTGGCTAGAGTTAACACTCCATTTTAAAATATAAAATAAAAGCTACTGACTGACTAATCATTTTTATTTGACTGACTAGTACTACAATTATACATGTAAAATTGTGACTGAATAGGAAAGTACATTTTGCATTTAAATTTTGATCAGGGGAAGGGATCAATTCCATATTTCTGCCCATGATTTTCCAGTGAGATGTTCACATACCTTTGGTCATGTAGTGTATGTCAAATGTAGTGGCGGTCCAAATTTAGACCAAGCAGAGAAATGGGGAATGGGAAATGAGCTGGGGACCGAGGCATCCAGGTGCCAACCATAAGATTGCTCAGCACACATATTCAGAACTCCCAGACAACTTCCAGCCAAAACCTTCCCATTCCCCTGTTTATAAAGTCAACACACTGACTGACCACTTCCAGACTGATGGGGTAGCTGGGTACAAATTGGATTGAATTTCTTCCCTGCCTTTCTACATACACATTAACACCCAATTTATAATCTATTGTATACTGTTGTGTGTTTTAGAGCAGGGATTCTCAACTGGGGGATTGCGCGGGTGTCTGAGTATATATATATAATTCTAGCATTAAAAATAAAACATTTTTGCGGGGATACAATTATTCCAGTCTGAATTTAAGATTAGAAAGTGTGTCAAAATAACCACTGTTTAAAAGCAGCATCCCTATAATGAAGTGATTGTATAGAGCGCCCCCTAGTGGTCAAAATAACCACTGTTTAAAAGCAGCATTCCCATAATGAAGTGATTGTATAGAGCGCCCCCTACTGGTCAAGATAACCACTGTTTTAGAGCAGCATACCCATAACGAAGTGATTCTATAGAGCGCCCCCTAGTGTTCAAAATAACCACTGTTTTAGAGTAGCATCATTAGTGATGTGAATCTTTCCCTTTCAAGACGATTCGCTATGTATCTAGATACATGGGCTCCAATACGATACAGGAACCATATGTATCTAGATACATGGGCTCCAACACGATACAGGAACCATATGTATCTAGATACATGGGCTCCAACACGATACAGGAACCATATGTATCTAGATACATGGGCTCCAATACAATACAGGAACCATATGTATCTAGATACATGGGCTCCAACACGATACAGGAACCATATGTATCTAGATACATGGGCTCCAACACGATACAGGAACCATATGTATCTAGATACATGGGCTCCAACACGGTACAGGAACCATATGTTTCTAGATACATGGGCTCAAATACGGTACAGGAACCATATGTTTCTAGATACATGGGCTCCAATACGGTACAGGAACCATATGTATCTAGATACATGGGCTCCAACACGATACAGGAACCATATGTATCTAGATACATGGGCTCCAACACGGTACAGGAACCATATGTTTCTAGATACATGGGCTCAAATACGGTACAGGAACCATATGTTTCTAGATACATGGGCTCCAATATGATACAGGAACCATATGTTTCTAGATACATGGGCTCCAACACGATACAGGAACCATATGTATCTCTCTCTCTCTCTCTCTCTCTCTCTCTCTCTCTCTCTCTCTCTCTCTCTCTCTCTCTCTCTCTCTCTCTCTCTCTCTCTCTCTCTCTCTATCTCTCTCTCTCTCTCTCTCTCTCTCGCTCTACCCATGTCTCTCCATCTATCTGTCTCCCTCTCCCCTCTCCCTCCCCCCTTCTCTCCCTCTCTATTTCTCCAGCATGCATTTAACTTTCACCACACTCGGTATAGCCTAGCCTGCCTGCAATATGGTGAGGTGTTTGTGTATGAATGAGTGAGAGAGCGAGAGAGAAGACGAAGAATAGGCAAAAGAGATAGAGAGAAAGAGAGAAAGTAGAGAGAGTGAAAAAGGGACTTAGTTCTATCAGCTACAAATATAAACCATCCTCACAACGGATTAGACTTGAATCATTAAAAGACTGCTGACATTACAGTTCTTTTAACCCTAGTCTGTTCTGTTCATCCCAAACTCTCCTCACCCTCCGTTGTATTTAGTGGAGCTGTTTGTGGACAGAACTAGGGTTGAATGTGGGAACCCGGTAACCGAGATTTACCGGGATTTACCACTCCCTTTTCCCAGTATAAATAACTGCGGGAAACAGGTACATTTTAATAAATTATTTATATGAACAGCATGGCGTGAAATGGAACTGTTAAATTATAAGCAATGTCTAAATCTGGCTTCTCTACTGCCTCTGCATGATGAATCATCAACTCTCAGGGTGGAGACAGACAGCCCATCTCAGTATGGAGCTGCATGTAGACCTGTCATCTAATCATGGTAACTTTTTTTCTTGTGACAGGTAGGCCTGCAGTTGCTGCAGCTTAGTATGTGCTACAGTAAGATGAAGACTGAATGGGCTTTACTCATCTCCATCTGGCATTCGGGTCACCTAACTTTTTAAACTGCAGCTGGAGAGTTTTAAAACAGCCTATCACTTCAATATAGTTGCTTTAAATCAGTGGACACGCAGGCACTCTCTCACAGCATTTCACAGTAAGGCTAGACTAGAGTACCAATGGAATATTGTAAGAGGGACGCAAGCTCTTGTTTGCTGAATGTTAAGTACAGCCGCCAACAGAACTCACTGGTAGTTTGAAAGAAGAGCGACCGCACAATCGTGGTATGGCAATAACCATAGGATAATAACATTAGGGGATGTAGCCCATAGAGGAGGTAGGATAATAACATTAGGGGATGTCGCCCATAGAGGAGGTAGGATAATAACATTAGGGGATGTCGCCCATAGGCGTTTATTTTTTTGTGTTGTGGTCTATGTATGTATTTATGTAATGTGCAGTAGTCTATGTATCATATATGTATTGGATAACGGCACAATCATTTGGACTTTTTTGGGCTTGGGCTCATAAAATGTGTTTAATGTAGGGCTCATCAGGCTCAGGTAGCATCAGGCTTGAATTTTCTATCAAAGCTCTAATCAAATCCAGACATAGGCCGATGTATATGCTTTTCAATGCTTTTGAATGACACTTCCGGTTTTCGAGGGAAATACCGGGTTGCCCTGGTCAAAAGTAGTACACTACAGAGGGAATAGGGTGCCATTTGGGACACAGTCTGTATAGACTAGCCAGAAGGTTGTATAGACTAGCCAGAAGGTTGTATAGACTAGCCAGAAGGTTGTATAGACTAGCCAGAAGGTTGTATAGACTAGCCAGAAGGTTGTATAGACTAGCCAGAAGGTTGTATAGACTAGCCAGAAGGTTGTATAGACTAGCCAGAAGGTTGTATAGACTAGCCAGAAGGCTGTATAGACTAGCCAGAAGGTTGTATAGACTAGCCAGAAGGTTGTATAGACTAGCCAGAAGGTTGTATAGACTAGCCAGAAGGTTGTATAGACTAGCCAGAAGGTTGTATAGACTAGCCAGAAGGTTGTATAGACTAGCCAGAAGGTTGTATAGACTAGCCAGAAGGTTGTATAGACTAGCCAGAAGGTTGTATAGACTAGCCAGAAGGTTGTATAGACTAGCCAGAAGGTTGTATAGACTAGCCAGAAGGTTGTATAGACTAGCCAGAAGGCTGTATAGACTAGCCAGAAGGTTGTATAGACTAGCCAGAAGGCTGTATAGACTAGCCAGAAGGTTGTATAGACTAGCCAAAAGGTTGTATAGACTAGCCAGAAGGCTGTATAGACTAGCCAGAAGGTTGTATAGACTAGCCAGAAGGTTGTATAGACTAGCCAGAAGGTTGTATAGACTAGCCAGAAGGTTGTATAGACTAGCCAGAAGGTTGTATAGACTAGCCAGAAGGCTGTATAGACTAGCCAGAAGGTTGTATAGACTAGCCAGAAGGTTGTATAGACTAGCCAGAAGGCTGTATAGACTAGCCAGAAGGTTGTATAGACTAGCCAGAAGGTTGTATAGACTAGCCAGAAGGCTGTATAGACTAGCCAGAAGGTTGAATAGACTAGCCAGAAGGCTGTATAGACTAGCCATAAGGTTGTATAGACTAGCCAGAAGGTTGTATAGACTAGCCAGAAGGTTGTATAGACTAGCCAGAAGGTTGTATAGACTAGCCAGAAGGTTGTATAGACTAGCCAGAAGGTTGTATAGACTAGCCAGAAGGCTGTATAGACTAGCCAGAAGGTTGTATAGACTAGCCAGAAGGTTGTATAGACTAGCCAGAAGGCTGTATAGACTAGCCAGAAGGTTGTATAGACTAGCCAGAAGGTTGTATAGACTAGCCAGAAGGCTGTATAGACTAGCCAGAAGGTTGTATAGACTAGCCAGAAGGCTGTATAGACTAGCCATAAGGTTGTATAGACTAGCCAGAAGGTTGTATAGACTAGCCAGAAGGTTGTATAGACTAGCCAGAAGGTTGTATAGACTAGCCAGAAGGTTGTATAGACTAGCCAGAAGGCTGTATAGACTAGCCAGAAGGTTGTATAGACTAGCCAGAAGGTTGTATAGACTAGCCAGAAGGTAGCCAGAAGGTTGTATAGACTAGCCAGAAGGTTGTATAGACTAGCCAGAAGGCTGTATAGACTAGCCAGAAGGTTGTATAGACTAGCCAGAAGGTTGTATAGACTAGCCAGAAGGCTGTATAGACTAGCCAGAAGGTTGTATAGACTAGCCAGAAGTTTGTATAGACTAGCCAGAAGGTTGTATAGACTAGCCAAAAGGTTGTATAGACTAGCCAGAAGGCTGTATAGACTAGCCAGAAGGTTGTATAGACTAGCCAGAAGGTTGTATAGACTAGCCAGAAGGTTGTATAGACTAGCCAGAAGGTTGTATAGACTAGCCAGAAGGTTGTATAGACTAGCCAGAAGGCTGTATAGACTAGCCAGAAGGTTGTATAGACTAGCCAGAAGGTTGTATAGACTAGCCAGAAGGCTGTATAGACTAGCCAGAAGGTTGTATAGACTAGCCAGAAGGTTGTATAGACTAGCCAGAAGGTTGTATAGACTAGCCAGAAGGTTGTATAGACTAGCCAGAAGGCTGTATAGACTAGCCATAAGGTTGTATAGACTAGCCAGAAGGTTGTATAGACTAGCCAGAAGGTTGTATAGACTAGCCAGAAGGTTGTATAGACTAGCCAGAAGGTTGTATAGACTAGCCAGAAGGCTGTATAGACTAGCCAGAAGGTTGTATAGACTAGCCAGAAGGTTGTATAGACTAGCCAGAAGGTTGTATAGACTAGCCAGAAGGTTGTATAGACTAGCCAGAAGGTTGTATAGACTAGCCAGAAGGCTGTATAGACTAGCCAGAAGGTTGTATAGACTAGCCAGAAGGTTGTATAGACTAGCCAGAAGGTTGTATAGACTAGCCAGAAGGCTGTATAGACTAGCCAGAAGGCTGTATAGACTAGCCAGAAGGTTGTATAGACTAGCCAGAAGGTTGTATAGACTAGCCAGAAGGTTGTGGGTAGGGGCTAAAATATATTTCATAATAAAATCATTGCATACATCTATCGTCATATTTGAGTATCGTAGAAAAAAATGGCCTTTTATAAACACATATCATGCAATTCTACATGATATTAAATGACTTGAGACCGGCAGAATAGCGCTGTCCATCTCCGATTGGTTGTGCTGCGGCTGCCACTTCAATGTAATGTAGGTTATGTAAGCAACTCAAATCTGGCTTCCTGTGAGGTCAATTTTATTTATGATTTTTTTTATTTAACCTTTATTTAACTAGGCATGTCAGTTAAGAACAAATTATTATTTACAATGACGGCCTACCAGAAGGCATAAGGCCTCCTGCAGGGATGGGGGCTGGGATTAAAAATAAAAATAAATAAAAATAAATAAAAATAAATAAAAATAAATAAAAATAAATATAGGACCAAACACACATCACGACAAGAGAGACAAGAGAGACAAAACAACAAATCAAGTAGTGATGAAGTCAATCTCCCTTCCACTTTGAGCCATGAGAGATTGACATGCAAATCATTAATGTTAGCTCCCTGTGTACTTTTAAGGGCCAGCCGTGCTGCCTTGTTCTGAGCCAACTGTATTTTTCCCAAGTCCCTCTTTGTGGCACCTGACCACACGACTGAACAGTAGACAAAACTAGGGCCTGTAGGACCTGCCTTGTTGATAGTGTTGTTAAGAAGGTAGAGCAGCACTTTATTATGGACAGTCTCCTACCCATCCTAGCTACCGTTGTATCACTATTGTGAGGCCCCTCCCACTCTGTCTGCTGAATTCTGTCTTTGTTTCCCTTAATAGGATGTCGGTGGGCGGAGCCGGGCGGGTCGTCAGAGGAATGGGACACACCTGGGCTCGGGTGTGTCCCAGGGATAAATACACCTTTCCCCCAGTCAGTGAGGAGACTCTCTCCATGCAGACACGCTGTTGGATTTTGGTTGTGGCCTTATTGTTTTTTTGGGCACCTTTCAACACTCCTCATTATGCACGCATCCACTCATTTACACTAAGGATTACTGACTACACACACCATTGTTAATTGTATATAGTTTGTAGCAGTGTGCAGCATTTTCCTTCCTGTTGGTACTGTATGTCATCATATAATAACTATGTATTCACACTATGACTCTCCCATTCCATGGAATGCCCACAGCCCCTATATGACATCTGACAAAATGTTTGATCTTGTTCGTCAATGATAGACGGAACAGACTTTGATTTTAAACAAGTAAAGACCAACAAAATGCAATTTATTACATGGAATGTGCACAGGTTCCATGATGTAAAAAAAGCATATGGTTCTTGAACACTTAAACAGATTGTCAGCAGATATGGTTTTCCTGCAAGAGTTGAGTATTTAAAGAGGAGCTGGGTTGGAGATGCCTATGCTGCCACCATCAGAGGTTTAGGCATCCTGATGAATAACAATACACCATTTCCCTTTATATCCCAGCACACGTATCAAGAAGGCCGTTTTCTAATGTTGAGTTGTACCTTACATATGCATTTATTTCATTGTAAAATCAGGTGTTTTTAGATAGAATTCAAGCCATATTAGATCAAATTCAGACAGGAACAATTATTTTATTAGGTGACCTAAATCATTTATTCGATAAGATTCACAGACGTAGCAATAAAAAAAACACAAATTCAAGGACGCCTCCAAAGAGGATTAACATTTTTATCTGTACAAATAATTTACAGGACATCTGAACATCACTATTCCCAACTACAAAAGACTCAACAATTTACTGGGTTAATAAATCCATGACATAATGATATCTGATCATTCACCTGTATCGTGCTTAATTACACCAACAGAAAATACACTTAGTGACATACTTTGGAGAATGAACAGAGTTCATCTTCAAGACTTGAAATGTATCAAATAGGTACATCAAAAAATAATAACCATTACCATTAGAAATCTACAGATAGAGGACAGAGTAAAGCCGACCCCCAATATCATCTGGGATGCTTTTAAAGTGTACATTAGGGGAATGATCATCTCATACTCAGCAAAAGTTAAATCTCAGTTAGAAATTTCAAGAAAAATTAATCATATCTCAGTAAAAGCACATAAATAATATTTACATGGTGAAGAAGAAAATACAATTTCTGAACTTAAGCAGGAATATGATATTTTACTTTTGAAGAGAGACAACAACTACATGTTAACCTCAAATAAAAGGTGTAAACATCTCACAAAATGAATACACACCAAACCAGTTATAATATTAAAAGATAGAGTCACCAATGCATTAATTACCAACAACAACTCGATAAATAACAATTTTAAGCTTCTATGAACAGCTATATGAATATATCAATCAGAATTAAATAACAGTTGGACTGATCCTACAGCCTTCTTAGACTCAACAACCCTGAAGCAATTATCAGCAGAAAAACAATAATCACTAAAAACAGAGATGAGCCAAAAATAAATATTAGACTGTTAAAACACCTGGGGTAGGAAGTCTCTAGCCAATTACCCTACTGAAGACATTCTTTAAACAAGTAGCCATAACATGCTTTAAATGGGCAAATAAACAGAAGGCAGGCAGGCAGACAGACAGACAGACAGACAGACAGGCAGGCAGGCAGGCAGACAGGCAGGCAGACAGGCAGGCAGACAGACAGACAGACAGACAGGCAGACAGACAGACAGACAGACAGGCAGGCAGGCAGGCAGACAGGCAGACAGGCAGACAGGCAGACAGGCAGGCAGGCAGGCAGGCAGGCAGGCAGGCAGGCAGGCAGGCAGGCATCTGTTTTGCACATTACTGTGAGGAGGAGTACTATTGATGTCTGGGGAGCATTCTGAACCATGGCAGTGTTTTGCCTGGTATTTCCCTCAGTCTAGCTGTATGTAACTGTTAAAACTAGCCATGCCAAGTGACAGTGTAGTCTCTTATAGGGCCGCCTAGAATCGGCTGCATTGTAAAGTGGATGAAAGTTGACAAAAGAATTTCATGAAGGTGGAGAGAAAGAGAGAGGGAGATGGAGGGAGAAAGAGAGAGAAAGAGACAGAGTGAAAGATTTGAGAGAAAGAGAGCGAATATGACATATTTCCTCTGGTCTTTGCTGCCAGTCAGTTGAGTGGAGACCCCCACATGTGTTTGCTATACGCACTGCATTGTGGGAGAGGTGATTGCTTACTCTCTCTCCTGTTTGGCCCTGAGTTTCTCTCAACCTCTCTACCCCACTCTCTCTCTCAGGAATGGAGAAGCAGAGCCGTGGAAAATAACAACTCTGAACCCCACAGCCAACAGTGATATAATGGAAAACGCTGAGACAGACTGACAGGTGTGGGAAAGAGACAAAAGCGTTGCTACATAAAGTAACAGTCAAAAGTTTGGACACACCTTCTCATTCCAGGGTTTTTCTTTATTTTCTACTATTTTCTACATTGTAGAATAATAGTGAAGACATCAACACTATGAAATAACACACATGGAATCATGTAGTAACCAAAAAAGTGTAAAGCAAATCAAAATATATTTTAGCCACCCTTTGCCTTGATGACAGCTTTGCACACTCTTGGCATTCTGTCAACCAGCTTCATGAGGAATAACTTTTCCAACAGTCTTGAAGGAGTTCCCACATATGCTGAACACTTGTTGGCTGCTTTTCCTTCGTTCTGCGGTCCAACTCATCCCAAACCATCTCATTTGGGTTGAGGTCAAATCTTCAATATAGAATATAGAAAAACCCTTGAATCAGTAGGTGTGTCCAAACTTTTGACTGGTACTGTAGCTACGGCTGACTGGTACTGTAGTTATGGCTGACTGGTACTGTAGCTACGGCTGACTGGTACTGTAGCTACGGCTGACTGGTACTGTAGCTACGGCTGACTGGTACTGTAGCTACGGCTGACTGGTACTGTAGCTACGGCTGACTGGTACTGTAGCTACGGCTCCACTCAAAATCACTTGATGTAACCATCAGGGTTCAAATAGCATTTAAAATAGTTACAAATATTTTATCATGGCTTGATTGAGCACGCCTGGCAATATGGGACCAATAGAATAGTTGCAAAACGGGAAGATCTGTCTCTCCAGGCAGACTAGTAGACACTCAAAGTATTTCAAAGATTTTGAATAGTATCTGAACCCAGGTCTGAGTGCCATACAGGAGTATGTGGGAATAACTGAGTCTCTGAGGTTGGCATGGGTTATGCTGTGACCCGCTAACCTACAGTCCTGGGTGTTTGTGTAATGCTGTGTGGAAGTGTTTCTCACAGGGTAATGTAATGTGGTAATGTAGTTAAAAGACCACATGGCAAGAATTCTCTAAATTCACAATGCTGGTGTATATCAAATCAAATCAAATCAAATGTTTATTGGTCACATACACGTTTTTAGCAGATGTTATTGAGGGTGTAGCGAAATGCTTGTATTAGTGGGTTTTACTGTAGTCAGATAGTTACCAACTGTTACAGAGGAGACTGAGGGAACTGCTTCAGCATGGTGAAAAGCCTTGTGGATTTTATTTAGCAGACACTTACAGTCAAGCGTAATGTATGGGTGGTCTAGGAATCAAACCCCCTATCTTGCCGTTATAAGAGCCATGCTCTACCAACTACGATACAGAGGACCATCTGGAAATCCTCACGCTGACAAATCCAAATGAAAGTCATTGCACCTAAATTCAATTAAATCCAATATTTAAAGTTTACACTTTAAAACCAAATATTTTGTCTTCTTGACTTAATCAAGGACCTTCACTGTAATTGTAGTGTTACTTTTAACAAAGTACAACAAATCAAGTTAGTCTTATTTCTTCTAGGTATGACCTATAGAGAGAGAAAATACTAGAAACTAAAAAAAGAAAGCCAGCAGACCAGCGGTGCCTAAGAATGTTCCTCTCAGTAAAATGCTGCTCAGCTCGAGACCGTAAAGCAACAGAAAGAGAGAGAGAAAAACAGAGAGAAGAGAGAGAGAGCGAGAGATAGAGAGAGAGATTTACCATAAAGCAAAGCTCTCCCTTCCCTGCTGACTGCTGTGAAAGAGGATCATCAAATTGACTCCATGTGTAAATTGACTGTTAACTTCCCAGACTCTAAGAGCAATGTGGCATTCTTTCTAAGTCCTTTTAACCTTTCCAGTACAAAGCAACCACAGTATATTATATTACTGTACAGTAAGTGTTCATGTCTCCATTTTTTAAATGTTCTATGTTAAATCACTTTCCAACTGTCACTGAAATAATTGGCTGGACTTTTCCTTGGTTATTTTGAACAGAAATACTCTATTTCCACCTCAACAGAAATGTACTCTATGGCATCGTATTATTGTCCTGCCTTCCTAATCTTACTACATTTGCACACACTAGATTTTCTATGGTGTTATTGACTGTGCGTTTGTTTATCCTATATTATTACTACATGTGTCTGTGAGCATGTGTCTGTGAGCATGTGTCTGTGAGCATGTGTCTGTGAGCATGTGTCTGTGAGCATGTGTCTGTGAGCATGTGTCTGTGAGCATGTGTCTGTGAGCATGTGTCTGTGAGCATGTGTCTGTGGGCATGTGTCTGTGAGCATGTGTCTGTGTTGCTGTGCGGGCTTTGAGAGGGATAGAGAGAGGGAGGGAGAGAGAGAGAGAAATAAAGAAAGAAAGAGTATGCATATGTGTCTGTCTGGCTTTCCGCCTGCATGTGTGAGACTGTGTTTATGCATGTTCTAAGTATGCGTATGTGTCTGTCCCAGTCTGAGGACTTCTGTTGCTGCTGTTGTTATTCTTGGCAGTGAGATGGAAAGCTTTTCTTTTCTCCACAACATATCTCCATGTCAGGGAGAAGGAGAGGATTCCACAACATATCTCCATGTCAGGGAGAAGGAGAGGATTCCACAACATATCTCCATGTCAGGGAGAAGGAGAGGATTCCACAACATATCTCCATGTCAGGGAGAAGGAGAGGATTCCACAACATATCTCCATGTCAGGGAGAAGGAGAGGATTCCCTGCTGAAACGTTCCACTGGACTGAACGACCGCCTCACATTGCATTTCACTCCTTACAGCCCAATAATAAAACATACAATTTAATTTAGTTTCTAACAGCTACTGGAAAATAAATAACTATAAATGGTCATTATGGTGATTATATTATCACTCAGTTGGTTCAGGTAATAACCTGATACGTTCTTTGTGATCAACTGAATAATTTATCACTTATTCATACTATGCAAATATATTTATACACAAACAAATAATTATATATCCAGTATATATTACAAATGATAGACACTATCTGAAAGTCAGAAACATACAAATGTTGCCTAACCTGTGTTCTCTTAAATGAGTAATTCTATTACAACTCCTACACCATCTGAGTTCTTAGATTATTAATAATTTACATACACTCAATTAGTATTTGGTAGCATTGCCTTTAAATTGTTTAACTTTGGTCAAATGTTTCGGGTAGCCTTCCACAAGTTTCCCACAATAAGTTGGGTGAATTTTGGCCCATTCCTCCTGACAGAACTGGTGTAACTGAGTCAGGTTTGTAGGCCTCCTTGCTCACACGCTTTTTCAGTTCTGCCCACAAATGTTCTATAGGATTGAGGTCAGGGCTTTGTGATGGCCACTCCAATACCTTGACTTTGTTGTCCTTAAGCCATTTTGCCACAACTTTGGAAGTATGCTTGGGGTCATTGTCCATTTGGAAGACTCATTTTGACCCATTTGCGACCAAGCTTTAACTTCCTGACTGATGTGTGTTTTTCTATTTTGTGAAGTGCACCAGTCCCTCCTGCAGCAAAGCAGTGTTTCACGGTTGGGATGGTGTTCTTTGGCTTGCAAGCCTCCCCCTTTTTACTCCAAACATAACGATGGTCATTATGGCCAAAGAGTTCTATTTTTGTTTCATCAGACCAGAGGACATTTCTCCAAAAAGTACTTTTTTATGGCGGTTTTAAGGCAGTGGCTTCTTCCTTGCTGAGCGACCTTTCAGGTTATGTCGATATAGGACTCATTTTACGATGGATATAGATACTTTTTTTACCTGTTTCCTCCAGCATCTTCACAAGGTCCTTTGCTGGGATTTATTTGCACTTTTCGCACCAAAGTACGTTAATCTCTAGGAGACAGAACACGTCTCATTCATGAGCGGTACGACGGCTGCGTGGTCCCATGGTTTATACTTGCGTACTATTGTTTGTACAGATGCGTACTATTGTTTGTACACATGGTACCTTCAGGCGATCAGAAGCTTCTAAAGCCATGACATAATTTTCTGGAATTTTCCAAGCTGTTTAAAGGCACAGTCAATTTAGTGTATGTTAACTTCTGACCCACTGGAATTGTGATATAGTGAATTATAAGTGAAATAATCTGTTTGGTAACAATTGTTGGAAGAATGACTTGTGTCATGCACAAAGTAGATGTCCTAACCGACTTGCCAAAACTATAGTTTGTCAACATGAAATCTGTGGAGTGGTTGAAAAATGAGTTTTAATGACTTCAACCTAAGTGTATGTAAACTTCCGACTTCAACTGTACAACTCCAACTCCATCTGTGTTCTGTGGAATCATTTCCATAACTGAGGTGATGTGGACTGGGCATGCTCTATGACTAATTTATGTGGTGAGATATGTCTGCCTTCACACTAACACCATGTCCACAACATGATCTGGCTGTTAGTAGGAGGAGGGGATACACGTACTGATCCATCTCTCTCTTTCCCTCCTCCCTCTCTCTCTGTATTTATTTCCTTTCCTCCCCCCCCTTCTCTCTCTCCCATCTCTCTCTTTCTTCTTCGTTCTTTTTTCCTAATCTTTTTTCCTCCTTCCACCAGCCCCTCCCTCCCTCCTTTTCTCTCTCTCCTTCCATCTCTTCCACTCTCCCATGACAGGACCGGAGGTACAGGGGGATCAGATGACTAGTCCTCTCCTATCACCTGTGCTCCCCGACTGGGCTGAAAGAGAGCTTTGTCCCCCTCCCCTCCAGTCCCTCCAGCCCGTCTCCGGAGGTATGTCTTGTGTTGTTTGTAAAGGAAAAGAACCTCATTCCTGACTGGAATTCTTGAGCCCCATGGGAACAAAGTGTGAGACTGTGTGTGCTGCCCTTAACCCTGCTCCTACTATTAGTCACAAACTCTCACACTCCACAAAACATTCTACGTCCTCTGGGTTGAAATACTTTCAAATGCTTGAGCTGCGCTTATTTTAGTTTGCAACGGAGCCAATGGAATAGTCCCAAAAGTGCATACTAAGTTGAACCACACCTATGTGACCCATGTCTGGTTTGTCACAAACACAAATAAAGTCAAAGTTTCCACCTCATCTTTCTACAGTCCCAGTATGCAGCTATGTCAGTTAGTGGATGTCTCTATAGCGGTATAAAGCAGCTTGGTCCCTAAGTGTTGTCACCACTGTTGTTCTCAGTTCAGTAGCCTTTGTCACCCGGAATCACACCCTCTAATTAATACAGAATCAATTTGACCATTTGCTATGGTATTGCCCTCAGGTAGCATGTTTCTGGTCTCAGGTTGGGGAATGGATGAAAAAGCATAACATTGATCTAAACTTGACCTTAGAAATAGCATTGTTGGGAGATCTGGAGAGACATAGTCAGTCAATTACTAATATACTAATACTTTTAGTAAAAGTATTTATCGTCAACTCGCAATCTGTGGATTCTCTTCGATTAGAAGGATTCAAATTGTATGTTAAACATCACAGCATAGTTGAAAGATATATGGCGTGTAGAATCCGAAGAGTGTGGCCAGCAGAGTTAGGAGGGAGGGTCTGGGGGAAGCTGAGGTTGTGATGTGGAATTGGAGACAAGTGGGAGTGGAAATGCTGGGCGGGGATAGAATGACGGCCAAAGATAAAAGTAAAAAAAATATTAACACCCCAAAAATAAAATGTTTAAAATGACACTGAGGGGCAACACTGTTTACCTGAGGCTCATGCCACACAGGTGCCGGTACGCGCGTACACATGCACACACACGGACACACAAACACATACATAAATGTAATAGTCTCATACATGCACTCAAACATATTCAGTTGACCTTGCTCTTTTGATTTTGGTTGTCCTTGATGTCTTTTTTGTCATTGTTGTTTTCTGTTGGGAGATGTTTTTTTGTCTGGGGGAGGGGGACTGTGTGGGAGGTCTCGGATGGTGGAGAGGCAGCTCTCAGGAATTGTTAGGGGATCTTGGATTGTTGGTGGCCTGGCAGTCCGGCTCTGTGGGAGATCTGTTCGACGTGTCACAGGGCGGTGTGCTTGACCCTGGTTGCTCTGGTGGGTCTCTCTGGATTGGAGTGACTGCTAGATGACTAAATGTTATGTAAATGTTTTGCTGCAGGTAGATTGCATGTTTTTGATCCGGTAACTGAAAGGTTGCCGGATCGAATCCCCGAGCTGACAAGGTAAAAATCTGTCGTTCTGCCCCTGAACAAGGCAGTTCCTAGGCAGTCATTGTTCCTAGGCAGTCATTGTAAATAAGAATTTGTTCTTAACTGACTTGCCTAGTTAAATAAAGGTTAAATAAAAAAAATACTTAAAAAATTGTGGGTGTGGTGAAATGCTTGTGTTCCTAGCTCCAACAGTGCAGTAGTATACAACAATACACACTCTCTCTCTATGTTGATAAAGTCCCAGATCTACTGGGTGAATCTCTCTCCCTATGTTGATAAAGTCCCAGATCTACTGGGTGAATCTCTCTCTCTATGTTGATAAAGTCCCATATCTACTGGGTGAATCTCTCGCTCTATGTCTTGCTTCTCCTTCATTTTGAATAAACACATTTGTTCTAAACTGTTCAACTATTGTCTTTCTCTATCTCTGACTCAACTACTCACCAATGGAGACAGACACAGGAGGCTGACTACAGACAGACACAGGAGGCTGACTAGAGACAGACACAGGAGGCTGACTAGAGACAGACACAGAAGGCTGACTACAGACAGACACAGGAGGCTGAATACAGACAGACACAGGAGGCTGACTAGAGACAGACACAGGAGGCTGACTAGAGACAGACACAGGAGTCTGGCTAGAGACAGACACAGGAGGCTGATAGTGACAGACACAGGAGGCTGACTAGAGAAGACATAGGAGGCTGATGGTTACAGACACAGGAGGCTGACTAGAGACAGACACAGGAGGCTGATAGTAACAGACAGAGGAGGCTGATAGTTACAGACACAGGAGGCTGACTAGAGACAGACACAGGAGGCTGACTAGAGAAAGACACAGGAGGCTGATAATGACAGACACAGAATGCTGACTAGAGACAGACACAGGAGGCTGACTAGAGACAGACACAGGAGGCTGATAGTGACAGACACAGGAGGCTGATAGTGACAGACACAGGAGGCTGATAGTTACAGACACAGGAGGCTGACTAGAGACAGACACAGGAGGCTGACTAGAGACAGACACAGGAGGCTGACTAGGGACAGACACAGGAGGCTGACTAGAGACAGACACAGGAGGCTGACTAGAGACAGACACAGGAGGCTGATAGTGACAGACACAGGAGGCTGACTAGAGACAGACACAGGAGGCTGATAGTTACAGACACAGGAGGCTGATAGTGACAGACACAGGAGACTGATAGTTACAGACACAGGAGGCTGACTAGAGACAGACACAGGAGGCTATAGTTACAGACACAGGAGGCTGATAGTGACAGACACAGGAGACTGATAGTTACAGACACAGGAGGCTGACTAGAGACATACACAGGTGGCTGATAGTTACAGACACAGGAGGCTGACTAGAGACAGACACAGGAGGCTGACTAGAGACAGACACAGGAGGCTGACTAGTGACAGACACAGGAGGCTGATAGTTACAGACACAGGAGGCTGATAGTTACAGACACAGGAGGCTGATAGTTCAGGTTCAGGTTTCAGGTCGCAGTTGCAAATGAGAACTTGTTCTCAACTGACCTACCTGGTTAAATAAAGGTGAAATAAAAAAAATAAAAAATAAATAGTTACAGACACAGCAGGCTGATAGTTACAGACACAGGAGGCTGATAGTTACAGACACAGGAGGCTGATAGTTACAGACACAGGAGGCTGATAGTTACAGACACAGGAGGCTGATAGTTACAGACACAGGAGGCTGACTAGAGACAGACACAGGAGGCTGGCTAGAGACAGACACAGGAGGCTGACTAGTGAAGTTGGACAGAGTCTCTTTCAGAGTATGAGTGTTAATACATGGTCCTATCTACAGATACAGAGTTCATTAGGGGGTTACTACTGAACACTCATTCTTTATGGCCTCAATCAGAATCATGCATAGATCCTTTGTGACGAGCAGATGCAGTACCATTTTACACCCATTGAGGGAGATAGTGTTCTGTGGAAGTATCTGGTGATGGGGATTCTTTCCAGGTTTACCAAAAAATTACTGACTTAAATTCTACCTAGAAATCTGTCCAATCAGAAACAGAGGCATAAAAACAATATATGTACAGTTTGCTTCCTGTGAATGTTGACTCAAGCCAAGCCATGCTTGTGCGGGTCGCAGAGCACAACAGAGAACAACATTGTGTTCATAGGACACTACAGACGTTTTCGTAAGAAGACCGATTTTTGGGACTCCAACATGCCAACATGCCAACATGCAAACACACCAACACGCCAACACGGCAACACGCCAACACGGCAACACGGCAACACGCCAACACGCCAACACGGCAACACGCCAACACGCCAACACGGCAACTCGCCAACACGGCAACACGCCAACACGGCAACACGCCAACACGGCAACACGCCAACACGCCAACACGGCAACTCGCCAACACGGCAACACGCCAACACGCCAACACGGCAATACCCCAATACGCCAACACTGCAATACGACAACACGCCAACACGCCAAAACGCCAGCAACACTGCTTCTTCCTTTTATCCCTCCCTACACAACCTCCTCTCTCCTTCTATCCTCCTCTCTCCTTCTATCCTCCTCTCTCCTTCTATCCTCCTCCCTCCTCCCTCCTCCATCCCTCCTTCTATCCTCCTCCCTCCTCCATCCCTCCTTCTATCCTCCTCCCTCCTCCATCCCTCCTTCTATCCTCCTCTCTCCTTCTATCCTCCTCCCTCCTCCCTCCTCCATCCCTCCTTCTATCCTCCTCCCTCCTCCATCCCTCCTTCTATCCTCCTCTCTCCTTCTATCCTCCTCCCTCCTCCCTCCTCCATCCCTCCTTCTATCCTCCTCCCTCCTCCATCCCTCCTTCTATCCTCCTCCCTCCTCCATCCCTCCTTCTATCCTCCTCTCTCCTTCTATCCTCCTCCCTCCTCCATCCCTCCTTCTATCCTCCTCCCTCCTCCATCCCTCCTTCTATCCTCCTCCCTCCTCCATCCCTCCTTCTATCCTCCTCTCTCCTTCTATCCTCCTGCCTCCTCCATCCCTCCTTCTATCCTCCTCCCTCCTTCTAAAGGAAAGGTGGGATACTAGTCAGTTGTACAACTGAATGCATTCAACTGAAACGTGTCGTCTGTATTTAATGAGTCAGAGAGGTGAGGGGGGCTGCCTTAATCCACATCCACGTCTTGGGCTCCTTAGAGGACAGGGCCCCTCACTGCAGTGTGGCTTCAATCACAAGCAATCTCCTCTTGAGGGTGTGGTGAGAAAACGGGAGTCAGTCTCAGCTCTTTCTGTGTTCTTCTTATCTAAACTGTGTAAAAAACAGCCACTGGAAAGTCTGGAGATTTCAGTCTTTACAGATATTACTGCTCAGATCTAGTTAAATGTTCTGGGAACTGGCCTCCTGAGTGGCACAGTTAGAGACGTCACTACAGACCCGGGTTCCGTCCCAGGCTGTACCACAACTGGCCGTGATCGGGAGTCCCATAGCACTGCGCACAATTGTTCGGGTTAGGGGAGGGTTTGTATATATATATAAAATTAATATATATATTCAGGAAACTACTTGTTGAGTCTACAAACGTGCCCTCAGAATATTTCATGAATTACACTAATTAGTCAAGATTGTTAGGTCTAATTTGACTGTGTACTTCAATCATTATAATTAGTCAAAAGGTTGTGTTGATGCACGCCATACTGAGACAAGCCTCTCTCAAGCACCGTTACTATGTTAGCTTCTTAGCGCTGTTCTAATAACCTAATGTCATAGTGACCATCCATTAGCCCAAGTCAACTTAGAAGTGTCAAAGTTAAGGTGTATAGCTTCAAATACTTCTGTGTCTGTTTCAAATCATGAAGTTAACCTGCTTCCCTTTGAATCACCAAGCACGTTAAAGGACATCCGCTGAAGTAGAAGTAGTTTTAGCATTGACTATCAACTCATGCCTTCACATAACAGCAAAAACCAAACCAAACCACACAAGTTGTTTGCAGTCAATTTTATTGTTTGTTTGTTTTTACAGTGTTTTGTTACAGCTTGGAGTCGGCATGGATGGCCACCATGGGGTCTTCATCGGTGTTGCTGATCCTGAAGTGGGAGAGACCATCGTCCCCGACGTTGATGGTCTTCCCTGTGCAGCGCCCTCCGTCCTTATGGCCGGAAATGACATCACAGTAGGCACCTCCGGGCATGCCAGTGTTCAGAGTCACATCCAGGTGCCTGATTGGTTGAAACACAGGAAGTAGAGAGCTAAGAGTGAAGTTGATCTGAATTCAATCAATTAACCAGTCAGTCAATCAATCAACCAACCGGTCAACCAATCAATCCATCGATTGATCTCTCAGCCAATCAACCAACCAACCCACCCACCCACCAACCAACCAACTTACCAACCAGTCAGCCAACCAATCAACCAACCACTCAGTCAACCAATCAACCTAGGTGTTACAGTATAGTCCTCACCAGTCGTCGTTGTTGAAGACAATGAAGCCGCGGTTGCCGCGTCCAAAGGCCACCTGGTTGTTGCCGTTATCCCACCAGTTGGAATGGGGCTGTCCGTTTACCACGTTTCGGAAGGTAGCCATGTTCCTACACAGACAGGAGACAAAGAAGGAATTAATTACCATTGTTTGACTGCAGAACAGTCTACCAAAGTCTTCCACAGTAGCTACGGTCAGTGGAATGAACAGTGAATTCAATGTGTTTTATTTATGGTACACTACATGGTCAAAAGTATGTGGATACCCTTTCAAATTAGTGGATTTGGCTATTTAGCATCACGCATTTGCTGCAGATTTGTCGGCTGCACATCCATGATGTGAATCTCCCGTTCCACCACATCCATGATGCGAATCTCCCGTTTCACCACATCCCAAAGGTGCTCTATTGGATTGAGATCTAGTGACTGTGGAGGCCATTAGAGTCCAGTGAACTCATTGTTATGTTCAAGAAACCAGTTTGAGATGATGTGAGCTGTAATGTAAGAAAATGTGGAAAAAGTGAAAGGGTCTGAATACTTTCCCAATGGACTGTATATTTATATGTATAATCAGTTGCACTATGGCTATGTTTACACAGGCAGCCCAATTCTGATCTTCTTCCACAAATTGGTCTTTTGAGATACCACAAGCCCGTCCTCCCAAATTAATGTGCCACCAACATGCTGTGATGTACATCGATACCTGCCTTTGGCGCTGCAGGACTTACGTGATCTGGCGCCACCTGTGCTCACACACCCATCCGTCTCCACAGGTGTCGTCAGCGTTGATGGGGACATCCTTGGTGGATCCATCTTCGTGGCTGGGAGGGCCCTGCCAGTCTTCAGCACGGTTCCAGCGGAAGGAGGACATCACACGGGCCACCCCGTAGGGATGTGCAAGCATATAGGCCACGGCCATCTTGTAAATCCTGTAGGTGAGTCAATATAGATGAATCATCATATAATGGTTGCTGTCATAATGGTTATTTTTTCTGTTAATCATGCATTGATGTCATTGGGGGATCAGTGTCAGAAGATAAATGATGTACCTCCTTCAGCTGTCATAAAGTACGTTTACGTTAGTGGACAAACTTTAAAAGGAAGGAATTGTAGTGCAAGTACTGGATGTTGTAAAAATATGTAAAAGAGAGGTGTAGTGAGAGGGCACCTGGGGTCCCAGAAGGTGATTATGGCATTTCCACCTCCTCCATGACCTCTCTGGTTGTCATGGTTATCAACAAACACAAGAGCGTCGCTCTCTGGCATGAAGCCCCACCCCTCACCCCAGTTCCTGGAATACACACATCGAAAGGATTTAGGAAAATGTCAACTTACAAATACACATAGATCAACAGTATATGTTACACTACTACTCTTTTGATCTATATTGTTCCTCAAGCAAGGAGGAGGCTGATGACATCACATCAGACCATTAGACCATCAGACCAACTCTGATGACATCACATCAGACCATCAGACCATCAGACCAACTCTGATGACATCACATCAGACCATCAGACCATCAGACCAACTCTGATGACATCACATCAGACCATCAGACCAACTCTGAAAGGCCTACTCCATTTAAGTAATATTTTCCCTCACTGCATTGTTCCTTCAGATATTATATTTCGACAGGAAAAGTTCAGAAATAGCTGGAGTCCATCTTTAATTACTTGTTGTTAGTTGGATAAGAGCGTCTGCTAAATGACTAAAATGGAAATGTACAATGTTAATTCATATAATCATATCTCACTTGGTGTAGGACAGCTTTTCACCATTCCACTTGCGGAAGATGACTCCCATCTTGGCTCCATATTTAAACTCTGTGACTCTGCCCAGGTGGAAATAGTCGGAGGAACTGATGGCCTCACCACCCATGTCGATGACCTAGAGGGAAGCAATAAAGAAAAGTTAGCACTGTTGAAGATACAAAATTACACTTTTCCAGATGCTCAAAGCAATTCTATCGTGTGTCGGCGGAGTAGTATAGTTTTATGGTATATTATTAGAAAAAATAGGAATTATATTATTACCTCCTGGAATATGAAGGGTCTGGATCCCTCATTGAACCAGCGTGTGTTGAGGTTGTGGAGACGTCCGTAGACGTCAACAAGGTCGCCGGGCCACATGTGTTTACTGGCGTCCACTCTGAACCCAGCAACTCCCATGTCGATCAGCTTGTTCAGGTAGTCGGCCACCTTTCCTCTGACGTAGTCCTTCTCCAGGGCAAGATCCAGCATACTCACCAGACGACAATCACGTACCTGGGGATGGAAACATGAAGTTGTGTTAAGCTGATTACCGTATTTTGTCTGTTAAAACTTGAAAGTATCACAATAATATAAATGGTATTGTATCACACATCAGACAACTGAAACACAAAGTAAACAGCAAACAATTTAGACTTAAAAAAATACAATGTTATAGACTACTCCTTTAAGTGGAGAAACATACTTTTGCGTAAAAAAAATTAAGACTGGCAATAAATATGTAGAGTACTGAGTCATACCTGGTTGATATCATTATAGTTCTCGATGTCTCCGCTGCCGGTTCTGCACTTGCCTTCGTTGAAATCAAAGCTACTGTAAGGGATGGAGGGGAAGTCCTTCCTTTTGGCACTGAAGTAAGTTCCACAGGTAGAATGGGTTCCCTCTCCGCCTCCGGCTCCACACATGTGGTTGATGACGGCATCAACGTAGATGTTAACCTGGGAATATTAGGAGAGGGTTACTGTCTTCACAAAAAAAGCAGAACAGGACAGAGGTCTGGAGGAAGAATTTTCAGAATAATTTTTCTCAAATATATTTCAGTGTTGGTAGGGCTAATAGATGTTAGACCATCAGTTACATTTGGTAATATGTGCATGATGATGATTGACACTTGTCTGTGTGTGTTTGTGTGGGAGCAGAGAACGAGACAATTCTGTCTCCACAAAGTAGTCTACTTATCTGCTAGTAATGGACAAGGTATTCTATTCTATGCTATGATGATGTGTAGTTAGTTATGTTCATGTGTGTTGGTTAGTTGTTGTTTACCCCAACGTTGTTGCATCTGGTGATCATGTCTCTGAGTTCGTTCTCATTTCCTGATCTGGAGCACAGGTTGTAGCTGACTGGCTGGTAGCGCTCCCACCAAGGTCTCCACGGGCTGGTCAACAAAATGCTCTCATGAGGAGGTGAGATCTAAGAGGAAGAGAAAACAGCATGTCTAACTCAAACAACACCATGAAGCCAGCAAACAGCATGTCTAACTCAAACAACACCATGAAGCCAGCAAACAGCATGTCTAACTCAAACAACATCATGAAGCCAGCAAACAGCATGTCTAACTCAAACAACACCATGAAGCCAGCAAACAGCATGTCTAACTCAAACAACACCATGAAGCCAGCGAACAGCATGTCTAACTCAAACAACACCATGAAGCCAGCGAACAGCATGTCTAACTCAAACAACACCATGAAGCCAGCGAACAGCATGTCTAACTCAAACAACACCATGAAGCCAGCAAACAGCATGTCTAACTCAAACAACACCATGAAGCCAGCAAACAGCATGTCTAACTCAAACAACACCATGAATCCAGCAAACAGCATGTCTAACTCAAACAACACCATGAAGCCAGCAAACAGCATGTCTAACTCAAACAACACCATGAAGCCAGCAAACAGCATGTCTAACTCAAACAACACCATGAAGCCAGCAAACAGCATGTCTAACTCAAACAACACCATGAAGCCAGCAAACAGCATGTCTAACTCAAACAACACCATGAAGCCAGCAAACAGCATGTCTAACTCAAACAACACCATGAAGCCAGCGAACAGCATGTCTAACTCAAACAACACCATGAAGCCAGCAAACAGCATGTTTAACTCAAACAACACCATGAAGCCAGCAAACAGCATGTCTAACTCAAACAACACCATGAAGCCAGCAAACTTTAAAAACAACAGTTAAGAAAGAGTGTGCAGAACTGTCATCAAGGCAAAGGGTGGCTACTTTGAAGAATCTCAAATATAACATCTTTTGAATTTACTACATGATTCCATATGTGTTATTTCATAGTTTTGATGTCTTCACTATTATTCTACAATGTAGAAAATAGTATAAATAAAGACATTTTTGAATGTGTATATTTGTCTATTAATTTACATATATCTGTATATATTACCCTATATACTGTACACTAGCATTCAAAAGTTTGGAGTCACTAAAACATATCCTTGTTTTCCATGAAAACATACATGAAATGAGTTGCAAAATGAATAGGAAATATAGTCAAGACGTTGACAAGGTTATAAATAATGATTTTTAATTGAAATTATAATCGTCAAAGAATCCTCCTTTTGCAACAATTACAGCCTTGCAGACCTTCGACGTTCTAGTTGTCAATTTGTTGAGGTAATCTGAAGAGATTTCACCCCATGCTTCCTGAAGCACCTCCCACAAGTTGGATTGTCTTGATGGACACTTCTTACGTACCATACGGTCAAGCTGCTCCCACAACAGCTCAATAGGGTTGAGATCTGGTGACTGTGCTGGACACTCCATTATAGACAGAATACCAGATGACTGCTTCTTCCCTAAATAGTTCTTGCATAGTTTGGAGCTGTGCTTTGGGTCATTGTCCTGATGTAGGAGGAAATTGGCTCCAATTAAGCTCCGTCCACAGGGTATGGCATGGCGTTGCAAAATGGAGTGATAGCCTTCCTTCTTCAAGATCCCTTTTACCCTGTACAAATCTCCCACTTTACCACCACCAAAGCCCCCCCAGACCATCACATTGCCTCCACCATGCTTGACAGATGGCGTCAAACACTCGTCCAGCATCTTTTCATTTGGTCTGCATCGCTTCTTCACCTCAAACATTTTTTTTCCAATCTTCCTCTGTCCAGTGTCTGTAATCTTTTCTTTTTATTGGCCAGTCTGAGATATGGCTTTTTCTTTGCAACTCTGCCTAGAAGGCCACCATCCCGGAGTCGCCTCTTCACTGTTGACGTTGAGACTAGTGTTTTGTGGGTACTATTTAATGAAGCTGCCAGTTGAGGACTTGTGAGGCGTCTGTTTCTCAAACTAGACACTCTAATGTACTTTTCCTCTTGCTCAGTTGTGCACCGAGGCCTCCCACTCCTCTTTCTATTCTGGTTAGAGCCAGTTTGTGCTGTTCTGTGAAGGGAGTAGTACACAGCGTTGTACGAGATCTTCAGTTTCTTGGCAATTTATCGCTTGGAATAGCCTTCATTTCTCAGAACAAGAATAGACTGACGAGTTTCAGAAGAAAGTTATTTGTTTCTGGCCATTTTGAGCCTGTAATCGAACCCAAAAATGCTGATGCTCCAGATACTCAACTAGTCTAAAGAAGGCCAGTTTTATTGCTTCTTTAATAAGCACAACAGTTTTCAGCTGTGCTAACATAATTGCAAAAGGGTTTTCTAATGATCAATTTGCCTTTTAAAATTATAAACTTGGATTAGCTAACACAACGTGCCATTGGAACACAGGAGTGATGGTTGCTGATAATGGGCCTCTGTACGCCTATGTAGATATTCCATTAAAAATCAGCCGTTTCCAGCTACTATAGTCATTTACAACATTAACAATGTCTGCACTCTATTTCTGATCAATTTGACGTTGTTTTAATGGGCAAAAAAAACTCTAATATGTGCTTATAATGTTTTGTGAAAGGATGACACTAGCCAGGTTTCCATCCAACCTTTTTCTGCTAGTAAAGTACGTTGGATAAAAATAATTCATGACAGGTCTGATGGAAACAGCATATTTGTCAGTAGACTGTCCAAATGTTGACAAAACAAAATGCTCTAGACAAGGTGGGATCTTCTTGTGTACATTTTCAGAGAAATGGCTGTGGGAAAGCCTTTGTATTGATATAATAACCATCATATTGAAGTAAAGCGATGATACGGTGTGTGGTCCTCCCACTACGAATCGGTAAACCATGCAGTTTATTAGTCTAAAGAACTTTACAGGATGGTGAAGTGCACAGTGATGAGCTTGATGCTCCTTTCCATTGAGGGTCTTATTCTGGTGACATGATGATCCATGTTTTGCTGCCGATTGACAAATAAAAATAATCTCACTTTTTTGTAGTAGACTGTACCCGCACTGTATCTGCCAGCTGTTGGGTAGAGTGCACGTGCCAATACCAGAGTGGGCACATTCACTATATAAACTCAATATTCTTTGTGACAAAACCATCAGTAGAGATGAAAATGGAACTTGTATTTTTTATTCGGTACGGTTTCTATGTGCACTACGTCATCACTCACAGACTTTTATCAGCACAGACTTTCATCAGCAACAAGTCAATGTGATGGAAACACATCTCTGGTGGGAAAATGCACCTATTGTTTATATGAGGATTTTAGAATATTCTAATGAAAATCTGTCGCAACTTGGATGGAAACCTAGCTAGTTATACAACATTCATATGATCAATACTCTCATGGGAAGAGGAAATGTAAGGTATTAGCCATAAGAACAACCACCATGGTGAGTACATTAGGATATACCCTGGGTTTGGAGAACAACCACCATGGTGAGTACATTAGGATATACCCTGGGTTTGGAGAACAACCACCATGGTGAGTACATTAGGATATACCCTGGGTTTGGAGAACAACCACCATGGTGAGTACATTAGGATATACCCTGGGTTTGGAGAACAACCACCATGGTGAGTACATTAGGATATACCCTGGGTTTGGAGAACAACCACCATGGTGAGTACATTAGGATATACCCTGGGTTTGGAGAACAACCACCATGGTGAGTACATTAGGATATACCCTGGGTTTGGAGAACAACCACCATGGTGAGTACATTAGGATATACCCTGGGTTTGGAGAACAACCACCATGGTGAGTACATTAGGATATACCCTGGGTATGGAGAACAACCACCATGGTGAGTACATTAGGATATACCCTGGGTTTGGAGAACAACCACCATGGTGAGTACATTAGGATATACCCTGGGTTTGGAGAACAACCACCATGGTGAGTACATTAGGATATACCCTGGGTATGGAGAACAACCACCATGGTGAGTACATTAGGATATACCCTGGGTATGGAGAACAACCACCATGGTGAGTACATTAGGATATACCCTGGGTATGGAGAACAACCACCATGGTGAGTACATTAGGATATACCCTGGGTATGGAGAACAACCACCATGGTGAGTACATTAGGATATACCCTGGGTTTGGAGAACAACCACCATGGTGAGTACATTAGGATATACCCTGGGTATGGAGAACAACCACCATGGTGAGTACATTAGGATATACCCTGGGTTTGGAGAACAACCACCATGGTGAGTACATTAGGATATACCCTGGGTATGGAGAACAACCACCATGGTGAGTACATTAGGATATACCCTGGGTTTGGAGAACAACCACCATGGTGAGTACATTAGGATATACCCTGGGTATGGAGAACAACCACCATGGTGAGTACATTAGGATATACCCTGGGTATGGAGAACAACCACCATGGTGAGTACATTAGGATATACCCTGGGTTTGGAGAACAACCACCATGGTGAGTACATTAGGATATACCCTGGGTTTGGAGAACAACCACCATGGTGAGTACATTAGGATATACCCTGGGTTTGGAGAACAACCACCATGGTGAGTACATTAGGATATACCCTGGGTTTGGAGAACAACCACCATGGTGAGTACATTAGGATATACCCTGGGTTTGGAGAACAACCACCATGGTGAGTACATTAGGATATACCCTGGGTTTGGAGAACAACCACCATGGTGAGTACATTAGGATATACCCTGGGTTTGGAGAACAACCACCATGGTGAGTACATTAGGATATACCCTGGGTTTGGAGAACAACCACCATGGTGAGTACATTAGGATATACCCTGGCTTTGGAGAACAACCACCATGGTGAGTACATTAGGATATACCCTGGCTTTGGAGAACAACCACCATGGTGAGTACATTAGGATATACCCTGGGTTTGGAGAACAACCACCATGGTGAGTACATTAGGATATACCCTGGGTTTGGAGAACAACCACCATGGTGAGTACATTAGGATATACCCTGGGTTTGGAGAACAACCACCATGGTGAGTACATTAGGATATACCCTGGGTTTGGAGAACAACCACCATGGTGAGTACATTAGGATATACCCTGGGTTTGGAGAACAACCACCATGGTGAGTACATTAGGATATACCCTGGGTTTGGAGAACAACCACCATGGTGAGTACATTAGGATATACCCTGGGTTTGGAGAACAACCACCATGGTGAGTACATTAGGATATACCCTGGGTTTGGAGAACAACCACCATGGTGAGTACATTAGGATATACCCTGGGTTTGGAGAACAACCACCATGGTGAGTACATTAGGATATACCCTGGGTTTGGAGAACAACCACCATGGTGAGTACATTAGGATATACCCTGGGTTTGGAGAACAACCACCATGGTGAGTACATTAGGATATACCCTGGGTTTGGAGAACAACCACCATGGTGAGTACATTAGGATATACCCTGGCTTTGGAGAACAACCACCATGGTGAGTACATTAGGATATACCCTGGCTTTGGAGAACAACCACCATGGTGAGTACATTAGGATATACCCTGGGTTTGGAGAACAACCACCATGGTGAGTACATTAGGATATACCCTGGGTTTGGAGAACAACCACCATGGTGAGTACATTAGGATATACCCTGGCTTTGGAGAACAACCACCATGGTGAGTACATTAGGATATACCCTGGGTTTGGAGAACAACCACCATGGTGAGTACATTAGGATATACCCTGGGTTTGGAGAACAACCACCATGGTGAGTACATTAGGATATACCCTGGGTTTGGAGAACAACCACCATGGTGAGTACATTAGGATATACCCTGGGTTTGGAGAACAACCACCATGGTGAGTACATTAGGATATACCCTGGGTTTGGAGAACAACCACCATGGTGAGTACATTAGGATATACCCTGGGTTTGGAGAACAACCACCATGGTGAGTACATTAGGATATACCCTGGGTTTGGAGAACAACCACCATGGTGAGTACATTAGGATATACCCTGGGTTTGGAGAACAACCACCATGGTGAGTACATTAGGATATACCCTGGGTTTGGAGAACAACCACCATGGTGAGTACATTAGGATATACCCTGGGTTTGGAGAACAACCACCATGGTGAGTACATTAGGATATACCCTGGGTTTGGAGAACAACCACCATGGTGAGTACATTAGGATATACCCTGGGTTTGGAGAACAACCACCATGGTGAGTACATTAGGATATACCCTGGGTTTGGAGAACAACCACCATGGTGAGTACATTAGGATATACCCTGGGTTTGGAGAACAACCACCATGGTGAGTACATTAGGATATACCCTGGGTTTGGAGAACAACCACCATGGTGAGTACATTAGGATATACCCTGGGTTTGGAGAACAACCACCATGGTGAGTACATTAGGATATACCCTGGGTTTGGAGAACAACCACCATGGTGAGTACATTAGGATATACCCTGGGTTTGGAGAACAACCACCATGGTGAGTACATTAGGATATACCCTGGGTTTGGAGAACAACCACCATGGTGAGTACATTAGGATATACCCTGGCTTTGGAGAACAACCACCATGGTGAGTACATTAGGATATGCCCTGGGTTTGGAGAACAACCACCATGGTGAGTACATTAGGATATACCCTGGGTTTGGAGAACAACCACCATGGTGAGTACATTAGGATATACCCTGGGTTTGGAGAACAACCACCATGGTGAGTACATTAGGATATACCCTGGGTTTGGAGTCTTTCTTGACCAGTTGACCTAAACAGGAAATTATCCATACAGTACATACCTGAACCCCAGCGTATCCTTTGGGAGCTAGGAACCTCTCACACTCAGCCGCGACGTCGCTCCACTTCCACTCAAACAGGTGGACGATGGCCTGCCTGCCATGCTTGGAGTGGGGGTTGTGGTAAGCCTGGCTTAGCCCCAAGAGGACCAAAATAACTAGATACTTCATCTTGCCTGTCCCTGGTCAAGGTAGAAAAAGACAGCCAACTAACTGGAGGGTTGACACCCAGTATATATACTGAGTGTAGTACTCTTACCATACACACTCTAACCAATGAGAGGGCATGTTAGGTTTCTGTAAAGAATCAACATGTGTTTATCTACAAAGTCATGGGCAGTGTAAAAGCAGGTGTGTGGTATCAAGTCTTTCTCACAATGAAGTAACCTGCCACCTGTCCTGAAGTACACTCTTAGAGGCATAGGGTTCTAACGAGAACCGTTTTGATCAGAATAGCCTTTTCAGGAAGACAGGTTCTACATAGAACCATATATCATATTTCCCAGCATGCTCTATTGCAGTGAGATTTTCAGAATTGTTTGTTTTACTGTAATATCTGTGTTTTTTCATGTACGTTGATTGGTTGATACATTTTATGCTACACAAAGAAAAATAACATTGTTAGGGTATAACTAGGCCCTCAATTAAAGGCCTTATAACATACTGTATGTAATGTATTGTCATAAATAATTTGATTTTTAATATGGCTGGTGGAACTCTTCATAGACAGTTCTAGGAAGAACCTTTAGATGATAACATGGTTCTTATTATAACCCTTCTGAAGGGTTTTAGGTATAACCATATATAGGGGGTTCTTTGAAGAACCCCTCTGCAAATGGTTCTACCCAGGACCAAAAAGGGTTCCCCTATAGGGACAAACCGAAGAACCCTGTATGGTTCTACTTACTGTAGGACAATACTACACTGTGTTTCAAGTAGACATACATGAAATAGATGTTTTGTGTATCAGAAAAGCAGAAGTAATTGATGATAGTTGTAAGAGTTTTTGTGTGATTTTGTATTCATAGCAGGGACACAGGTGCCTTCTCTACACACTTAGAAAAAGGCTTCAGAAGGGTTCTTCTGCTGTCCCCATATTAGGAGAACCCTTTTTGGTTCCAAGTGGAACCCCTTTAGGTTCCATGTACAACCCTCTGTGCAAAGGGTTCTACATGGACCCAAAAGAGTTCTAACCAGAACCAAAAATGGTTCTTCAAAGGGTTCTCCTGTGTTTCCTTTAAGGTTCTAAATAGCACCTTTTTTTCTAAGTGTGTAGGTCATATTCTTACACAAAAAGAAACACTGAATAATGTTAGCTGCAACCTTACCTTGCGTATAGCCCCGTTGTGAATGGAGATATTGTAGTATTTGCTAAATAACCAGTGAATGGTGCAACAGTTTGTCAGAAATAGCTTTTGCTTTGCCAAAGACTACAATAAAATCAATAGCTGGAAAGGACATCTGCGATTGCATCATTTAATCTAGTGGAAGGAACATCTCACTGCCAATATCATGCAAAAAACCCCACTAACATTCACAGTGATTCTAAACCATACATGTATGTATGTAACTATAGATCATAGACATGTTATAGACATACGTATTAATTCAGTGTTAATAGTGTTTATGTTTAAGATGTGTTTGACTAATTATTTAGAATGGTTTGAAATAGTCATCTGTCCTATACCTATTTAGAATGGTTTGAAATAGTCATCTGTCCTATACCTATTTAGAATGGTTTGAAATAGTCATCTGTCCTATACCTATTTAGAATGGTTTGAAATAGCCATCTATCCTATACCTATTTAGAATGGTTTGAAATAGTCATCTGTCCTATACCTATTTAGAATGGTTTGAAATAGTCATCTGTCCTATACCTATTTAGAATGGTTTGAAATAGTCATCTGTCCTATACCTATTTAGAATGGTTTGAAATAGCCATCTATCCAATACCTATTTAGAATGGTTTGAAATAGTCATCTGTCCTATACCTATTTAGAATGGTTTGAAATAGTCATCTGTCCTATACCTATTTATAATGGTTTGAAATAGTCATCTGTCCTATACCTATTTAGAATGGTTTGAAATAGTCATCTGTCCTATACCTATTTAGAATGGTTTGAAATAGTCATCTGTCCTATACCTATTTAGAGTGCCTATTCATTTCTACTGAGTTGTGATGTAGTCCCTTGTAGCTCAGTTAGTAGCTCAGTTAGTCCCGTGTAGCTCAGTCAGGTAGAGCATGGCAATTGCAACGCCAGGGTTGTGGGTTAGATTCCCACTGGTGGCATGTATTCAGTCACTCAGGATAAGAGCGTCTGCTCAATGATGTAAATTACTGTGTGTGTACTGTGTGTTTTAAACAACAACACTGTACGTGAGAAAAGCCCACTGTACTCAAGATGGCATGCCAATTCTGATAGAAGGAAAATGTCAGGGTGCTCTATCCAACAGTGATATTTACCATGACTTTATATTTATTTTTGTTACAACTACTAGGTGGTGCTTGTATACCCAGGGCTCATTTCCACTCACATTGGCCTTGACATGCTTTCCTGATCTGTGGTTTATCTGTTTCAGAAAAATATACTGTAACTAGAGTGTTGCTTTATCAGTATATAAATAGCTCACAGTAAAACAATACTTCACTCTTTGTGTACAATTCATAAAACACCAAAAACTATAGATAGATAGATAGATAGATAGATAGATAGGTACTTTATTGATCCCCCGGGGGGGAAATTTCATTATCAAGCAGCTACAACAAAAACACAGGGCAGGTGCAAAATGCCACAACGAAAGTACACAAAAGACAGATACACGGTACATGATACATAGAGCGGCAGTATGAAAAAGTATAGAAATACAGGATATCTGGAGTGCAAAAAAAAGCTATAAAAGGACATTGCGTAGTATGAGTGGTTGGCTGAATATGTACACTATACATTGGTGGATGTTGGATGGTTAACTATACTATACAGGTTGATGGCAGAGAAATACTTCAGTAGCTAATGCGTATGATATGAGCGAGGGTAATAATAGTTTACTTAATAGACAGACTGGGTAAATGAACAGGTAAGTGAAAATTTTGCATGGTTAAATTAGCTGTACAGTAAGGTATACAGTTATATTTACAGATAAGTGAATACTTGCATGTTTACACAAACTGTACAGGTAAATGACAGGAAGAGATACTATAATAGCTAAATGTGTGTATGATATTATTGGGCTAATAATAGTAATTCCCTTAAAATACAGTCCTTAGTGCGCAGGGTTTAATTACAGACAACTGCACTTATTGCACATTTGATATACTAAAAGCAATGAGAAAAGGTGCAACTGGCAGGATACTAATATGCATTCCTGAGTGAATGCCTAGGTCCAATAATTACTTACAATATTGCATGTGATATAATTTAACAACTGTACATGGGTATGTATATACAGACCTGTATGAATAAGTAGGTCCTGAGTGGATGAGTGCTGACGGAACAGAGTTACTCACGGATGGATGCATAACTGTTAAACTAGGTCCTAGCACCCCAACAGTTCCAGATCTATGTTGCCGACGGCACGGCACCCCGGTGAGGCATTATATAGTCTCATAGCCGCCGGCAGGAAGGACCTCCTGTGGCGCTCTCTGGCACACCGTGGTGGGATCAGTCTGTGACTGAAAGAGCTCCTCTGCGTCATAACCATAGCGTGCAGAGGGTGGGTGACGTTGTCCATGATGGCCAGCAGTTTGGCCAGGATCCGTCTCTCCGCCACCTCCTCTAGAGTGTCAAGGCTCATCCCCAGGACAGAGCTAGCCTTCCTGATCAGCTTATTTACCCGAGAAGCATCACCGGCTTTGATGTTTGCTCCCCAGCACACCACTGCAAAAAAGATGGCACTGGCCACCACAGACTGGTAGAAGGTATGCAGTAGTTTACTGCACACGTTGAAGGACCTGAGCCTACTCAGAAAGTAGAGTCGGCTCTGGCCCTTTTTGTACAGGGCCCCGGTGTTACCAGCCCATTCCAGTCTGTTGTCCATATGGACCCCCAAGAACTTGTATGACTCAACCATTTCCACATCCATCCCCTTTATAGGGACTGCAGTCAGTTGTGCCTTGGTTCTCCTGAAGTCCACCACCATCTCCTTAGTTTTGCTGATGTTGAGCTGAAGGTGGTTCTGCTCACACCACAACACAAAGTCACTGATTGTGCTCCTGTACTCCTCCTCCTGCCCACCCCTGATGCACCCTACAATAGCAGAGTCATCCGAGAACTTCTGTAGGTGGCATGTTTCAGAGTTATATCTGAAGTCTGAGGTGTAGAGGGTGAACAGGAAGGGGGACAGGACCGTACCCTGGGGGGCCCCTGTGTTGCTAACTGCCCGTTCTGACACACAGCTCTGTAGTCGCACAAATTGTGGCCTACCGGTCAGGTAGTCCGTGACCCAGGAGACTAAGGGTGCTTCCACTTTCATCCTCCTCATCTTCTCACCCAGTAGCAGGGGCTGAATGGTATTGAAGGCACTGGAGAAGTCAAAAAACATGACCCTCACAGTGCAACCTGCGTTGTCCAGGTGAGAGTAGGCCCTCTGCAGAAGGTAGATGATTGCATCATCCACCCCGATGTTGCGCTGGTATGCAAACTGCAGGGGGTCCATTGATGAACACACCAGGGGTCTGAGGTGAGCGAGGACTAACCTTTCCAGGGTCTTCATGATGTGGGATGTTAGCGCTACAGGTCTGAAGTCATTCAGGACAGTGGGGTGTGCCTTCTTGGGCACTGGGACGAGGCAGGATGTTTTCCACAGCACAGGGACCCTTTCTAGGCTCAGGCTAAGGTTGAAAAGACGCTGGAGTATTCCACACAGTTGGTCAGCACAGACCCTCAGCACCCTTGGGCTGATGCCATCAGGGCCCACCGCTTTCCACTGATGTAGTCTCTCCAGCTCTCTCTTCACTTGGTTGGTGGTGAAAGCCAGCCCAGGTAGGGAGGTGGGGGGAAGGGGGGTGTTGAGGATCAGTCCAGGGGGGGCAGGGGCGGAGGTGGGGTCACTGATTGTCTCAGCAGAGGTGCTGTGAGCAAAGTGGGGGTGGGACAGCCGTGAGGGTGTGTGGTCTGGGGAGCTGGAGGGGAGGTGGACAGGGCCAGTATCGAACCTGTTAAAAAACATAATAGTCATATTATGTTTGTTTGGTTATCAACACTGACTAGAGACAGACACAGGAGGCTGATGGTTACAGACACAGGAGGCTGACTAGAGACAGGCACAGGAGGCTGATGGTTACAGACACAGGAGGCTGACTAGAGACAGACACAGGAGGCTGATGGTTACAGACACAGGAGGCTGACTAGAGACAGACACAGGAGGCTGATGGTTACAGACACAGGAGGCTGACTAGAGACAGACACAGGAGGCTGATGGTTACAGACACAGGAGGCTGACTAGAGACAGACACAGGAGGCTGATAGTGACAGACACAGGAGGCTGATAGTTACAGACACAGGAGTCTGGCTAGAAACAGACACAGGAGGCTGATAGTGACAGACACAGGAGGCTGACTAGAGAAGACATAGGAGGCTGACTAGAGACAGACACAGGAGGCTGACTAGAGACAGACACAGGAGGCTGATAGTAACAGACACAGGAGGCTGACTAGAGACAGACACAGGTGCTGATAGTGACAGACAGAGGAGGCTGATAGTTACAGACACAGGAGACTGACTACAGACAGACACAGGAGGCTGACTAGAGAAAGATACAGGTGCTGATAGTGACAGACACAGGAGGCTGATAAGAGACAGACACAGGAGGCTGATAGTGACAGACACAAGAGGCTGATAGTGACAGACACAGGAGGCTGCTAGTTACAGACACAGGAGGCTGACTAGAGACAGACACAGGAGGCTGAGTAGAGACAGACACAGGAGGCTGACTAGAGACAGACACAGGAGGCTGACTAGAGACAGACACAGGAGGCTGATAGTTACAGACACAAGAGGCTGATAATTACAGACACAGGAGGCTGATAGTGACAGACACAGGAGGCTGACTAGAGACAGACACAGGTGGCTGATAGTTACAGACACAGGAGGCCAACTATAGACAGACACAGGAGGCTGACTAGAGACAGACACAGGAGGCTGACTAGAGAGAGACACAGGAGGCTGACTAGAGACAGACACAGGAGGCTTACTAGAGACAGACACAGGAGGCTGATAGTGACAGACACAGGAGGCTGACTAGAGACAGACACAGGAGGCTGATAGTTACAGACACAGGAGGCTGATAGTGACAGACACAGGAGACTGATAGTTACAGACACAGGAGGCTGACTAGAGACATACACAGGTGGCTGATAGTTACAGACACAGGAGGCAGACTAGAGACATACACAGGAGGCTGACTAGAGACAGACACAGGAGGCTGACTAGAGACAGACACAGGAGGCTGATAGTGACAGACACAGGAGGCTGACTAGAGACATACACAGGTGGCTGATAGTTACAGACATAGGAGGCTGACTAGAGACAGACACAGGAGGCTGACTAGAGACAGACACAGGAGGCTGACTAGTGACAGACACAGGAGGCTGATAGTTACAGACACAGGAGGCTGATAGTTACAGACACAGGAGGCTGATAGTTACAGACACAGCAGGCTGATAGTTACAGACACAGGAGGCGGATAGTTACAGACACAGGAGGCTGATAGTTACAGACACAGGAGGCTGACTAGTGAAGTTGGACAGAGTCTCTTTCAGAGTATGAGTGTTAATACATGGTCCTATCTACAGATACAGAGTTCATTAGGGGGTTACTACTGAACACTCATTCTTTATGGCCTCAATCAGAATCATGCATAGATCCTTTGTGACGAGCAGATGCAGTACCATGTTACACCCATTGAGGGAGATAGTGTTCTGTGGAAGTATCTGGTGATGGGGATTCTGTCCAGGTTTACCAAGAAATGACTGACTTGAATCCTTCCTAGAAATCTGTCCAATCAGAAACAGAGGCATAAAAACAATATATGTACAGTTTGCTTCCTGTGAATGTTGACTCAAGCCAAGCCATGCTTGTGCGGGTCGCAGAGCACAACAGAGAACAACATTGTGTTCATAGGACACTACAGACGTTTTCGTAAGAAGACCGATTTTTGGGACTCCAACATGCCAACATGCCAACATGCAAACACACCAACACGCCAACACGGCAACACGCCAACACGCCAACACGGCAACACGCCAACACGCCAACACGGCAACACGCCAACACGGCAATACGCCAACACGGCAACTCGCCAACACGCCAACGCGACAACACGCCAACACGCCAAAACGCCAGCAACACTGCTTCTTCCTTTTATCCCTCCCTACACAACCTACTCTCTCCTTCTATCCTCCTCTCTCCTACTATCCTCCTCTCTCCTTCTACCCTCCTCCCTCCTCCCTCCTCCATCCCTCCTTCTATCCTCCTCCCTCCTCCCTCCCTCCTTCTATCCTCCTCCCTCCTCCATCCCTCCTTCTATCCTCCTCCCTCCTCCATCCCTCCTTCTATCCTCCTCCCTCCTCCATCCCTCCTTCTATCCTCCTCTCTCCTTCTATCCTCCTCCCTCCTCCATCCCTCCTTATATCCTCCTGCCTCCTCCATCCCTCCTTCTATCCTCCTCCCTCCTTCTAAAGGAAAGGTGGGATACTAGTCAGTTGTACAACTGAATGCATTCAACTGAAACGTGTCATCTGTATTTAATGAGTCAGAGAGGTGAGGGTGGCTGCCTTAATCCACATCCACGTCTTGGGCTCCTTAGAGGACAGGGCCCCTCACTGCAGTGTGGCTTCAATCACAAGCAATCTCCTCTTGAGGGTGTGGTGAGAAAACGGGAGTCAGTCTCAGCTCTTTCTGTGTTCTTCTTATCTAAACGGTGGAGTGGGAGGGGTACTCCACCGTTTAGAACGGCCGAAGAAGGTCGATGTCACCCGAGTACTAGCCACCACCGATCCACTACACAGTTTTGTTTGTCCCGTTCCATTCACACCTGGTTCCCATTTCACTAATTGTATGTTCGTCTTATTCCCTCTGCTTCCCCCTGGGTTTTGTCGGTGATTGTTTCGTGTTAGGAAGTACTCTGGTGTGACGTGTATTTTCCTCTTTTTTTCTCGTCGCTGACAATAAATATAACGTTTACGCAAAAGGAACGTATCCAGCCTCCCTGCGCCTGCTTCCACCACCCGCTACACTCACAACATCACATATATTCAGGAAACTACTTGTTGAGTATACAAACATGCCCTCAGAATATTTAATGAATTACACTAATTAGTCAAGATTGTTAGGTCTAATTTGACTGTGTACTTCAATCATTATAATTAGTCGAAAGGTTGTGTTGAGGCACGCCATACTGAGACAAGCCTCTCTCAAGCACCGTTACTATGTTAGCTTCTTAGCGCTGTTCTAATAACCTAATGTCATAGTGACCATCCATTAGCCCAAGTCAACTTAGAAGTGTCAAAGTTAGGTGTATAGCTTCAAATACTTCTGCGTCTGTCTCAAATCATGAAGTTAACCTGCTTCCCTTTGAATCACCAAGTACGTTAAAGGACATCCGCTGAAGTAGAAGTAGTTTTAGCATTGACTATCAACTCATGCCTTCACATAACAGCAAAAACAAAACCAAACCACACAAGTTGTTTGCAGTCAATTTTATTGTTTGTTTGTGTTTACAGTGTTTTGTTACAGCTTGGAGTCGGCATGGATGGCCACCATGGGATCTTCATCGGTGTTGCTGATCCTGAAGTGGGAGAGACCATCGTCCCCGACGTTGATGGTCTTCCCTGTGCAGCGCCCTCCGTCCTTATGGCCGGAAATGACATCACAGTAGGCACCTCCGGGCATGCCAGTGTTCAGAGTCACATCCAGGTGCCTGATTGGTTGAAACACAGGAAGTAGAGAGCTAAGAGTGAAGTTTATCTGAATTCAATCAATTAACCAGTCAGTCAATCAATCAACCAACCAGTCAACCAATCAATTAATCGATTGATCTCTCAGCCAATCAACCAACCAACCCACCCACCCACCCACCCACCCACCAACCAACCAACTTACCAACCAGTCAGCCAACCAATCAACCAACCACTCAGCCAACCAATCAACCTAGGTGTTACAGTATAGTCCTCACCAGTCGTCGTTGTTGAAGACAATGAAGCCGCGGTTGCCGCGTCCAAAGGCCACCTGGTTGTTGCCGTTATCCCACCAGTTGGAATGGGGCTGTCCGTTTACCACATTTCGGAAGGTAGCCATGTTCCTACACAGACAGGAGACAAAGAAGGAATTAATTACCATTGTTTGACTGCAGAACAGTCTACCAAAGTCTTCCACAGTAGCTACGGTCAGTGGAATGAACGGTGAATTCAATGTGTTTTATTTATGGTACACTACATGGTCAAAAGTATGTGGATACCCCTTCAAATTAGTGGATTTGGCTATTTAGCATCACGCATTAGCTGCAGATTTGTCGGCTGCATATCCATGATGCGAATCACCCGTTTCACCACATCCCAAAGGTGCTCTATTGGATTGAGATCTAGTGACTGTGGAGGCCATTAGAGTCCAGTGAACTCATTGTTATGTTCAAGAAACCAGTTTGAGATGATGTGAGCTGTAATGTAAGAAAATGTGGAAAAAGTGTGAATACTTTCCCAATGGACTGTATATGTATATGTATAATCAGTTGCACTATGGCTATGTTTACACAGGCAGCCCAATTTTGATCTTCTTCCACAAATTGGTCTTTTGAGATACCACAAGCCCGTCCTCCCAAATTAATGTGCCACCAACATGCTGTGATGTACATCGATACCTGCCTTTGGCGCTGCAGGACTTACGTGATCTGGCGCCACCTGTGCTCACACACCCATCCGTCTCCACAGGTGTCGTCAGCGTTGATGGGGACATCCTTGGTGGATCCATCTTCGTGGCTGGGAGGGCCCTGCCAGTCTTCAGTACGGTTCCAGCGGAAGGAGGACATCACACGGGCCACCCCGTAGGGATGTGCAAGCATATAGGCCACGGCCATCTTGTAAATCCTGTAGGTGAGTCAATATAGATGAATCATCATATAATGGTTGCTGTCATAATGGTTATTTTTTCTGTTAATCATGCATTGGTGTCATTGGGGGATCAGTGTCAGAAGATAAATGATGTACCTCCTTCAGCTGTCATAAAGTACGTTTACGTTAGTGGACAAACTTTAAAAGGAAGGAATTGTAGTGCAAGTACTGGATGTTGTAAAAATATGTAAAAGAGAGGTGTAGTGAGAGGGCACCTGGGGTCCCAGAAGGTGATTATGGCATTTCCACCTCCTCCATGACCTCTCTGGTTGTCATGGTTATCAACAAACACAAGAGCGTCGCTCTCTGGCATGAAGCCCCACCCCTCACCCCAGTTCCTGGAATACACACATCGAAAGGATTTAGGAAAATGTCAACTTACAAATACACATAGATCAACAGTATATGTTACACTACTACTCTTTTGATCTATATTGTTCCTCAAGCAAGGAGGAGGCTGATGACATCACATCAGACCATTAGACCATCAGACCAACTCTGATGACATCACATCAGACCATCAGACCATCAGACCAACTCTGATGACATCACATCAGACCATCAGACCATCAGACCAACTCTGATGACATCACATCAGACCATCAGACCAACTCTGAAAGGCCTACTCCATTTAAGTAATATTTTCCCTCACTGCATTGTTCCTTCAGATATTATATTTCGACAGGAAAAGTTCAGAAATAGCTGGAGTCCATCTTTAATTACTTGTTGTTAGTTGGATAAGAGCGTCTGCTAAATGACTAAAATGGAAATGTACAATGTTAATTCATATAATCATATCTCACTTGGTGTAGGACAGCTTTTCACCATTCCACTTGCGGAAGATGACTCCCATCTTGGCTCCATATTTAAACTCTGTGACTCTGCCCAGGTGGAAATAGTCGGAGGAACTGATGGCCTCACCACCCATGTCGATGACCTAGAGGGAAGCAATAAAGAAAAGTTAGCACTGTTGAAGATACAAAATTACACTTTTCCAGATGCTCAAAGCAATTCTATCGTGTGTCGGCGGAGTAGTATAGTTTTATGGTATATTATTAGAAAAAATAGGAATTATATTATTACCTCCTGGAATATGAAGGGTCTGGATCCCTCATTGAACCAGCGTGTGTTGAGGTTGTGGAGACGTCCGTAGACGTCAACAAGGTCGCCGGGCCACATGTGTTTACTGGCGTCCACTCTGAACCCAGCAACTCCCATGTCGATCAGCTTGTTCAGGTAGTCGGCCACCTTTCCTCTGACGTAGTCCTTCTCCAGGGCAAGATCCAGCATACTCACCAGACGACAATCACGTACCTGGGGATGGAAACATGAAGTTGTGTTAAGCTGATTACCGTATTTTGTCTGTTAAAACTTGAAAGTATCACAATAATATAAATGGTATTGTATCACACATCAGACAACTGAAACACAAAGTAAACAGCAAACAATTTAGACTTAAAAAAATACAATGTTATAGACTACTCCTTTAAGTGGAGAAACATACTTTTGCGTAAAAAAAATTAAGACTGGCAATAAATATGTAGAGTACTGAGTCATACCTGGTTGATATCATTATAGTTCTCGATGTCTCCGCTGCCGGTTCTGCACTTGCCTTCGTTGAAATCAAAGCTACTGTAAGGGATGGAGGGGAAGTCCTTCCTTTTGGCACTGAAGTAAGTTCCACAGGTAGAATGGGTTCCCTCTCCGCCTCCGGCTCCACACATGTGGTTGATGACGGCATCAACGTAGATGTTAACCTGGGAATATTAGGAGAGGGTTACTGTCTTCACAAAAAAAGCAGAACAGGACAGAGGTCTGGAGGAAGAATTTTCAGAATATTTTTTCTCAAATATATTTCAGTGTTGGTAGGGCTAATAGATGTTAGACCATCAGTTACATTTGGTAATATGTGCATGATGATGATTGACACTTGTCTGTGTGTGTTTGTGTGGGAGCAGAGAACGAGACAATTCTGTCTCCACAAAGTAGTCTACTTATCTGCTAGTAATGGACAAGGTATTCTATTCTATGCTATGATGATGTGTAGTTAGTTATGTTCATGTGTGTTGGTTAGTTGTTGTTTACCCCAACGTTGTTGCATCTGGTGATCATGTCTCTGAGTTCGTTCTCATTTCCTGATCTGGAGCACAGGTTGTAGCTGACTGGCTGGTAGCGCTCCCACCAAGGTCTCCACGGGCTGGTCAACAAAATGCTCTCATGAGGAGGTGAGATCTAAGAGGAAGAGAAAACAGCATGTCTAACTCAAACAACACCATGAAGCCAGCAAACAGCATGTCTAACTCAAACAACACCATGAAGCCAGCAAACAGCATGTCTAACTCAAACAACATCATGAAGCCAGCAAACAGCATGTCTAACTCAAACAACACCATGAAGCCAGCAAACAGCATGTCTAACTCAAACAACACCATGAAGCCAGCGAACAGCATGTCTAACTCAAACAACACCATGAAGCCAGCGAACAGCATGTCTAACTCAAACAACACCATGAAGCCAGCGAACAGCATGTCTAACTCAAACAACACCATGAAGCCAGCAAACAGCATGTCTAACTCAAACAACACCATGAAGCCAGCAAACAGCATGTCTAACTCAAACAACACCATGAATCCAGCAAACAGCATGTCTAACTCAAACAACACCATGAAGCCAGCAAACAGCATGTCTAACTCAAACAACACCATGAAGCCAGCAAACAGCATGTCTAACTCAAACAACACCATGAAGCCAGCAAACAGCATGTCTAACTCAAACAACACCATGAAGCCAGCAAACAGCATGTCTAACTCAAACAACACCATGAAGCCAGCAAACAGCATGTCTAACTCAAACAACACCATGAAGCCAGCGAACAGCATGTCTAACTCAAACAACACCATGAAGCCAGCAAACAGCATGTTTAACTCAAACAACACCATGAAGCCAGCAAACAGCATGTCTAACTCAAACAACACCATGAAGCCAGCAAACTTTAAAAACAACAGTTAAGAAAGAGTGTGCAGAACTGTCATCAAGGCAAAGGGTGGCTACTTTGAAGAATCTCAAATATAACATGTATTTTGAATTTACTACATGATTCCATATGTGTTATTTCATAGTTTTGATGTCTTCACTATTATTCTACAATGTAGAAAATAGTATAAATAAAGACATTTTTGAATGTGTATATTTGTCTATTAATTTACATATATCTGTATATATTACCCTATATACTGTACACTAGCATTCAAAAGTTTGGAGTCACTAAAACATATCCTTGTTTTCCATGAAAACATACATGAAATGAGTTGCAAAATGAATAGGAAATATAGTCAAGACGTTGACAAGGTTATAAATAATGATTTTTAATTGAAATTATAATCGTCAAAGAATCCTCCTTTTGCAACAATTACAGCCTTGCAGACCTTCGACGTTCTAGTTGTCAATTTGTTGAGGTAATCTGAAGAGATTTCACCCCATGCTTCCTGAAGCACCTCCCACAAGTTGGATTGTCTTGATGGACACTTCTTACGTACCATACGGTCAAGCTGCTCCCACAACAGCTCAATAGGGTTGAGATCCGGTGACTGTGCTGGACACTCCATTATAGACAGAATACCAGATGACTGCTTCTTCCCTAAATAGTTCTTGCATAGTTTGGAGCTGTGCTTTGGGTCATTGTCCTGATGTAGGAGGAAATTGGCTCCAATTAAGCTCCGTCCACAGGGTATGGCATGGCGTTGCAAAATGGAGTGATAGCCTTCCTTCTTCAAGATCCCTTTTACCCTGTACAAATCTCCCACTTTACCTCCACCAAAACATCCCCAGACCATCACATTGCCTCCACCATGCTTGACAGATGGCGTCAAACACTCGTCCAGCATCTTTTCATTTGGTCTGCATCGCTTCTTCACCTCAAACATTTTTTTTCCAATCTTCCTCTGTCCAGTGTCTGTAATCTTTTCTTTTTATTGGCCAGTCTGAGATATGGCTTTTTCTTTGCAACTCTGCCTAGAAGGCCACCATCCCGGAGTCGCCTCTTCACTGTTGACGTTGAGACTAGTGTTTTGTGGGTACTATTTAATGAAGCTGCCAGTTGAGGACTTGTGAGGCGTCTGTTTCTCAAACTAGACACTCTAATGTACTTTTCCTCTTGCTCAGTTGTGCACCGAGGCCTCCCACTCCTCTTTCTATTCTGGTTAGAGCCAGTTTGTGCTGTTCTGTGAAGGGAGTAGTACACAGCGTTGTACGAGATCTTCAGTTTCTTGGCAATTTATCGCTTGGAATAGCCTTCATTTCTCAGAACAAGAATAGACTGACGAGTTTCAGAAGAAAGTTATTTGTTTCTGGCCATTTTGAGCCTGTAATCGAACCCAAAAATGCTGATGCTCCAGATACTCAACTAGTCTAAAGAAGGCCAGTTTTATTGCTTCTTTAATAAGCACAACAGTTTTCAGCTGTGCTAACATAATTGCAAAAGGGTTTTCTAATGATCAATTTGCCTTTTAAAATTATAAACTTGGATTAGCTAACACAACGTGCCATTGGAACACAGGAGTGATGGTTGCTGATAATGGGCCTCTGTACGCCTATGTAGATATTCCATTAAAAATCAGCCGTTTCCAGCTACTATAGTCATTTACAACATTAACAATGTCTGCACTCTATTTCTGATCAATTTGACGTTGTTTTAATGGGCAAAAAAAACTCTAATATGTGCTTATAATGTTTTGTGAAAGGATGACACTAGCCAGGTTTCCATCCAACCTTTTTCTGCTAGTAAAGTACGTTGGATAAAAATAATTCATGACAGGTCTGATGGAAACAGCATATTTGTCAGTAGACTGTCCAAATGTTGACAAAACAAAATGCTCTAGACAAGGTGGGATCTTCTTGTGTACATTTTCAGAGAAATGGCTGTGGGAAAGCCTTTGTATTGATATAATAACCATCATATTGAAGTAAAGCGATGATACGGTGTGTGGTCCTCCCACTACGAATCGGTAAACCATGCAGTTTATTAGTCTAAAGAACTTTACAGGATGGTGAAGTGCACAGTGATGAGCTTGATGCTCCTTTCCATTGAGGGTCTTATTCTGGTGACATGATGATCCATGTTTTGCTGCCGATTGACAAATAAAAATAATCTCACTTTTTTGTAGTAGACTGTACCCGCACTGTATCTGCCAGCTGTTGGGTAGAGTGCACGTGCCAATACCAGAGTGGGCACATTCACTATATAAACTCAATATTCTTTGTGACAAAACCATCAGTAGAGATGAAAATGGAACTTGTATTTTTTATTCGGTACGGTTTCTATGTGCACTACGTCATCACTCACAGACTTTTATCAGCACAGACTTTCATCAGCAACAAGTCAATGTGATGGAAACACATCTCTGGTGGGAAAATGCACCTATTGTTTATATGAGGATTTTAGAATATTCTAATGAAAATCTGTCGCAACTTGGATGGAAACCTAGCTAGTTATACAACATTCATATGATCAATACTCTCATGGGAAGAGGAAATGTAAGGTATTAGCCATAAGAACAACCACCATGGTGAGTACATTAGGATATACCCTGGGTTTGGAGAACAACCACCATGGTGAGTACATTAGGATATACCCTGGGTTTGGAGAACAACCACCATGGTGAGTACATTAGGATATACCCTGGGTATGGAGAACAACCACCATGGTGAGTACATTAGGATATACCCTGGGTTTGGAGAACAACCACCATGGTGAGTACATTAGGATATACCCTGGGTTTGGAGAACAACCACCATGGTGAGTACATTAGGATATACCCTGGGTTTGGAGAACAACCACCATGGTGAGTACATTAGGATATACCCTGGGTTTGGAGAACAACCACCATGGTGAGTACATTAGGATATACCCTGGGTTTGGAGAACAACCACCATGGTGAGTACATTAGGATATACCCTGGGTTTGGAGAACAACCACCATGGTGAGTACATTAGGATATACCCTGGGTTTGGAGAACAACCACCATGGTGAGTACATTAGGATATACCCTGGGTTTGGAGAACAACCACCATGGTGAGTACATTAGGATATACCCTGGGTATGGAGAACAACCACCATGGTGAGTACATTAGGATATACCCTGGGTTTGGAGAACAACCACCATGGTGAGTACATTAGGATATACCCTGGGTTTGGAGAACAACCACCATGGTGAGTACATTAGGATATACCCTGGGTATGGAGAACAACCACCATGGTGAGTACATTAGGATATACCCTGGGTATGGAGAACAACCACCATGGTGAGTACATTAGGATATACCCTGGGTATGGAGAACAACCACCATGGTGAGTACATTAGGATATACCCTGGGTATGGAGAACAACCACCATGGTGAGTACATTAGGATATACCCTGGGTTTGGAGAACAACCACCATGGTGAGTACATTAGGATATACCCTGGGTATGGAGAACAACCACCATGGTGAGTACATTAGGATATACCCTGGGTTTGGAGAACAACCACCATGGTGAGTACATTAGGATATACCCTGGGTATGGAGAACAACCACCATGGTGAGTACATTAGGATATACCCTGGGTTTGGAGAACAACCACCATGGTGAGTACATTAGGATATACCCTGGGTATGGAGAACAACCACCATGGTGAGTACATTAGGATATACCCTGGGTATGGAGAACAACCACCATGGTGAGTACATTAGGATATACCCTGGGTTTGGAGAACAACCACCATGGTGAGTACATTAGGATATACCCTGGGTTTGGAGAACAACCACCATGGTGAGTACATTAGGATATACCCTGGGTTTGGAGAACAACCACCATGGTGAGTACATTAGGATATACCCTGGGTTTGGAGAACAACCACCATGGTGAGTACATTAGGATATACCCTGGGTTTGGAGAACAACCACCATGGTGAGTACATTAGGATATACCCTGGGTTTGGAGAACAACCACCATGGTGAGTACATTAGGATATACCCTGGGTTTGGAGAACAACCACCATGGTGAGTACATTAGGATATACCCTGGGTTTGGAGAACAACCACCATGGTGAGTACATTAGGATATACCCTGGCTTTGGAGAACAACCACCATGGTGAGTACATTAGGATATACCCTGGCTTTGGAGAACAACCACCATGGTGAGTACATTAGGATATACCCTGGCTTTGGAGAACAACCACCATGGTGAGTACATTAGGATATACCCTGGGTTTGGAGAACAACCACCATGGTGAGTACATTAGGATATACCCTGGGTTTGGAGAACAACCACCATGGTGAGTACATTAGGATATACCCTGGGTTTGGAGAACAACCACCATGGTGAGTACATTAGGATATACCCTGGGTTTGGAGAACAACCACCATGGTGAGTACATTAGGATATACCCTGGGTTTGGAGAACAACCACCATGGTGAGTACATTAGGATATACCCTGGGTTTGGAGAACAACCACCATGGTGAGTACATTAGGATATACCCTGGGTTTGGAGAACAACCACCATGGTGAGTACATTAGGATATACCCTGGGTTTGGAGAACAACCACCATGGTGAGTACATTAGGATATACCCTGGGTTTGGAGAACAACCACCATGGTGAGTACATTAGGATATACCCTGGGTTTGGAGAACAACCACCATGGTGAGTACATTAGGATATACCCTGGGTTTGGAGAACAACCACCATGGTGAGTACATTAGGATATACCCTGGGTTTGGAGAACAACCACCATGGTGAGTACATTAGGATATACCCTGGGTTTGGAGAACAACCACCATGGTGAGTACATTAGGATATACCCTGGCTTTGGAGAACAACCACCATGGTGAGTACATTAGGATATACCCTGGCTTTGGAGAACAACCACCATGGTGAGTACATTAGGATATACCCTGGGTTTGGAGAACAACCACCATGGTGAGTACATTAGGATATACCCTGGGTTTGGAGAACAACCACCATGGTGAGTACATTAGGATATACCCTGGCTTTGGAGAACAACCACCATGGTGAGTACATTAGGATATACCCTGGGTTTGGAGAACAACCACCATGGTGAGTACATTAGGATATACCCTGGGTTTGGAGAACAACCACCATGGTGAGTACATTAGGATATACCCTGGGTTTGGAGAACAACCACCATGGTGAGTACATTAGGATATACCCTGGGTTTGGAGAACAACCACCATGGTGAGTACATTAGGATATACCCTGGGTTTGGAGAACAACCACCATGGTGAGTACATTAGGATATACCCTGGGTTTGGAGAACAACCACCATGGTGAGTACATTAGGATATACCCTGGGTTTGGAGAACAACCACCATGGTGAGTACATTAGGATATACCCTGGGTTTGGAGAACAACCACCATGGTGAGTACATTAGGATATACCCTGGGTTTGGAGAACAACCACCATGGTGAGTACATTAGGATATACCCTGGGTTTGGAGAACAACCACCATGGTGAGTACATTAGGATATACCCTGGGTTTGGAGAACAACCACCATGGTGAGTACATTAGGATATACCCTGGGTTTGGAGAACAACCACCATGGTGAGTACATTAGGATATACCCTGGGTTTGGAGAACAACCACCATGGTGAGTACATTAGGATATACCCTGGGTTTGGAGAACAACCACCATGGTGAGTACATTAGGATATACCCTGGGTTTGGAGAACAACCACCATGGTGAGTACATTAGGATATACCCTGGGTTTGGAGAACAACCACCATGGTGAGTACATTAGGATATACCCTGGGTTTGGAGAACAACCACCATGGTGAGTACATTAGGATATACCCTGGCTTTGGAGAACAACCACCATGGTGAGTACATTAGGATATGCCCTGGGTTTGGAGAACAACCACCATGGTGAGTACATTAGGATATACCCTGGGTTTGGAGAACAACCACCATGGTGAGTACATTAGGATATACCCTGGGTTTGGAGAACAACCACCATGGTGAGTACATTAGGATATACCCTGGGTTTGGAGTCTTTCTTGACCAGTTGACCTAAACAGGAAATTATCCATACAGTACATACCTGAACCCCAGCGTATCCTTTGGGAGCTAGGAACCTCTCACACTCAGCCGCGACGTCGCTCCACTTCCACTCAAACAGGTGGACGATGGCCTGCCTGCCATGCTTGGAGTGGGGGTTGTGGTAAGCCTGGCTTAGCCCCAAGAGGACCAAAATAACTAGATACTTCATCTTGCCTGTCCCTGGTCAAGGTAGAAAAAGACAGCCAACTAACTGGAGGGTTGACACCCAGTATATATACTGAGTGTAGTACTCTTACCATACACACTCTAACCAATGAGAGGGCATGTTAGGTTTCTGTAAAGAATCAACATGTGTTTATCTACAAAGTCATGGGCAGTGTAAAAGCAGGTGTGTGGTATCAAGTCTTTCTCACAATGAAGTAACCTGCCACCTGTCCTGAAGTACACTCTTAGAGGCATAGGGTTCTAACGAGAACCGTTTTGATCAGAATAGCCTTTTCAGGAAGACAGGTTCTACATAGAACCATATATCATATTTCCCAGCATGCTCTATTGCAGTGAGATTTTCAGAATTGTTTGTTTTACTGTAATATCTGTGTTTTTTCATGTACGTTGATTGGTTGATACATTTTATGCTACACAAAGAAAAATAACATTGTTAGGGTATAACTAGGCCCTCAATTAAAGGCCTTATAACATACTGTATGTAATGTATTGTCATAAATAATTTGATTTTTAATATGGCTGGTGGAACTCTTCATAGACAGTTCTAGGAAGAACCTTTAGATGATAACATGGTTCTTATTATAACCCTTCTGAAGGGTTTTAGGTATAACCATATATAGGGGGTTCTTTGAAGAACCCCTCTGCAAATGGTTCTACCCAGGACCAAAAAGGGTTCCCCTATAGGGACAAACCGAAGAACCCTGTATGGTTCTACTTACTGTAGGACAATACTACACTGTGTTTCAAGTAGACATACATGAAATAGATGTTTTGTGTATCAGAAAAGCAGAAGTAATTGATGATAGTTGTAAGAGTTTTTGTGTGATTTTGTATTCATAGCAGGGACACAGGTGCCTTCTCTACACACTTAGAAAAAGGCTTCAGAAGGGTTCTTCTGCTGTCCCCATATTAGGAGAACCCTTTTTGGTTCCAAGTGGAACCCCTTTAGGTTCCATGTACAACCCTCTGTGCAAAGGGTTCTACATGGACCCAAAAGAGTTCTAACCAGAACCAAAAATGGTTCTTCAAAGGGTTCTCCTGTGTTTCCTTTAAGGTTCTAAATAGCACCTTTTTTTCTAAGTGTGTAGGTCATATTCTTACACAAAAAGAAACACTGAATAATGTTAGCTGCAACCTTACCTTGCGTATAGCCCCGTTGTGAATGGAGATATTGTAGTATTTGCTAAATAACCAGTGAATGGTGCAACAGTTTGTCAGAAATAGCTTTTGCTTTGCCAAAGACTACAATAAAATCAATAGCTGGAAAGGACATCTGCGATTGCATCATTTAATCTAGTGGAAGGAACATCTCACTGCCAATATCATGCAAAAAACCCCACTAACATTCACAGTGATTCTAAACCATACATGTATGTATGTAACTATAGATCATAGACATGTTATAGACATACGTATTAATTCAGTGTTAATAGTGTTTATGTTTAAGATGTGTTTGACTAATTATTTAGAATGGTTTGAAATAGTCATCTGTCCTATACCTATTTAGAATGGTTTGAAATAGTCATCTGTCCTATACCTATTTAGAATGGTTTGAAATAGTCATCTGTCCTATACCTATTTAGAATGGTTTGAAATAGCCATCTATCCTATACCTATTTAGAATGGTTTGAAATAGTCATCTGTCCTATACCTATTTAGAATGGTTTGAAATAGTCATCTGTCCTATACCTATTTAGAATGGTTTGAAATAGTCATCTGTCCTATACCTATTTAGAATGGTTTGAAATAGCCATCTATCCAATACCTATTTAGAATGGTTTGAAATAGTCATCTGTCCTATACCTATTTAGAATGGTTTGAAATAGTCATCTGTCCTATACCTATTTATAATGGTTTGAAATAGTCATCTGTCCTATACCTATTTAGAATGGTTTGAAATAGTCATCTGTCCTATACCTATTTAGAATGGTTTGAAATAGTCATCTGTCCTATACCTATTTAGAGTGCCTATTCATTTCTACTGAGTTGTGATGTAGTCCCTTGTAGCTCAGTTAGTAGCTCAGTTAGTCCCGTGTAGCTCAGTCAGGTAGAGCATGGCAATTGCAACGCCAGGGTTGTGGGTTAGATTCCCACTGGTGGCATGTATTCAGTCACTCAGGATAAGAGCGTCTGCTCAATGATGTAAATTACTGTGTGTGTACTGTGTGTTTTAAACAACAACACTGTACGTGAGAAAAGCCCACTGTACTCAAGATGGCATGCCAATTCTGATAGAAGGAAAATGTCAGGGTGCTCTATCCAACAGTGATATTTACCATGACTTTATATTTATTTTTGTTACAACTACTAGGTGGTGCTTGTATACCCAGGGCTCATTTCCACTCACATTGGCCTTGACATGCTTTCCTGATCTGTGGTTTATCTGTTTCAGAAAAATATACTGTAACTAGAGTGTTGCTTTATCAGTATATAAATAGCTCACAGTAAAACAATACTTCACTCTTTGTGTACAATTCATAAAACACCAAAAACTATAGATAGATAGATAGATAGATAGATAGGTACTTTATTGATCCCCCGGGGGGGAAATTTCATTATCAAGCAGCTACAACAAAAACACAGGGCAGGTGCAAAATGCCACAACGAAAGTACACAAAAGACAGATACACGGTACATGATACATAGAGCGGCAGTATGAAAAAGTATAGAAATACAGGATATCTGGAGTGCAAAAAAAAGCTATAAAAGGACATTGCGTAGTATGAGTGGTTGGCTGAATATGTACACTATACATTGGTGGATGTTGGATGGTTAACTATACTATACAGGTTGATGGCAGAGAAATACTTCAGTAGCTAATGCGTATGATATGAGCGAGGGTAATAATAGTTTACTTAATAGACAGACTGGGTAAATGAACAGGTAAGTGAAAATTTTGCATGGTTAAATTAGCTGTACAGTAAGGTATACAGTTATATTTACAGATAAGTGAATACTTGCATGTTTACACAAACTGTACAGGTAAATGACAGGAAGAGATACTATAATAGCTAAATGTGTGTATGATATTATTGGGCTAATAATAGTAATTCCCTTAAAATACAGTCCTTAGTGCGCAGGGTTTAATTACAGACAACTGCACTTATTGCACATTTGATATACTAAAAGCAATGAGAAAAGGTGCAACTGGCAGGATACTAATATGCATTCCTGAGTGAATGCCTAGGTCCAATAATTACTTACAATATTGCATGTGATATAATTTAACAACTGTACATGGGTATGTATATACAGACCTGTATGAATAAGTAGGTCCTGAGTGGATGAGTGCTGACGGAACAGAGTTACTCACGGATGGATGCATAACTGTTAAACTAGGTCCTAGCACCCCAACAGTTCCAGATCTATGTTGCCGACGGCACGGCACCCCGGTGAGGCATTATATAGTCTCATAGCCGCCGGCAGGAAGGACCTCCTGTGGCGCTCTCTGGCACACCGTGGTGGGATCAGTCTGTGACTGAAAGAGCTCCTCTGCGTCATAACCATAGCGTGCAGAGGGTGGGTGACGTTGTCCATGATGGCCAGCAGTTTGGCCAGGATCCGTCTCTCCGCCACCTCCTCTAGAGTGTCAAGGCTCATCCCCAGGACAGAGCTAGCCTTCCTGATCAGCTTATTTACCCGAGAAGCATCACCGGCTTTGATGTTTGCTCCCCAGCACACCACTGCAAAAAAGATGGCACTGGCCACCACAGACTGGTAGAAGGTATGCAGTAGTTTACTGCACACGTTGAAGGACCTGAGCCTACTCAGAAAGTAGAGTCGGCTCTGGCCCTTTTTGTACAGGGCCCCGGTGTTACCAGCCCATTCCAGTCTGTTGTCCATATGGACCCCCAAGAACTTGTATGACTCAACCATTTCCACATCCATCCCCTTTATAGGGACTGCAGTCAGTTGTGCCTTGGTTCTCCTGAAGTCCACCACCATCTCCTTAGTTTTGCTGATGTTGAGCTGAAGGTGGTTCTGCTCACACCACAACACAAAGTCACTGATTGTGCTCCTGTACTCCTCCTCCTGCCCACCCCTGATGCACCCTACAATAGCAGAGTCATCCGAGAACTTCTGTAGGTGGCATGTTTCAGAGTTATATCTGAAGTCTGAGGTGTAGAGGGTGAACAGGAAGGGGGACAGGACCGTACCCTGGGGGGCCCCTGTGTTGCTAACTGCCCGTTCTGACACACAGCTCTGTAGTCGCACAAATTGTGGCCTACCGGTCAGGTAGTCCGTGACCCAGGAGACTAAGGGTGCTTCCACTTTCATCCTCCTCATCTTCTCACCCAGTAGCAGGGGCTGAATGGTATTGAAGGCACTGGAGAAGTCAAAAAACATGACCCTCACAGTGCAACCTGCGTTGTCCAGGTGAGAGTAGGCCCTCTGCAGAAGGTAGATGATTGCATCATCCACCCCGATGTTGCGCTGGTATGCAAACTGCAGGGGGTCCATTGATGAACACACCAGGGGTCTGAGGTGAGCGAGGACTAACCTTTCCAGGGTCTTCATGATGTGGGATGTTAGCGCTACAGGTCTGAAGTCATTCAGGACAGTGGGGTGTGCCTTCTTGGGCACTGGGACGAGGCAGGATGTTTTCCACAGCACAGGGACCCTTTCTAGGCTCAGGCTAAGGTTGAAAAGACGCTGGAGTATTCCACACAGTTGGTCAGCACAGACCCTCAGCACCCTTGGGCTGATGCCATCAGGGCCCACCGCTTTCCACTGATGTAGTCTCTCCAGCTCTCTCTTCACTTGGTTGGTGGTGAAAGCCAGCCCAGGTAGGGAGGTGGGGGGAAGGGGGGTGTTGAGGATCAGTCCAGGGGGGGCAGGGGCGGAGGTGGGGTCACTGATTGTCTCAGCAGAGGTGCTGTGAGCAAAGTGGGGGTGGGACAGCCGTGAGGGTGTGTGGTCTGGGGAGCTGGAGGGGAGGTGGACAGGGCCAGTATCGAACCTGTTAAAAAACATAATAGTCATATTATGTTTGTTTGGTTATCAACACTGACTAGAGACAGACACAGGAGGCTGATGGTTACAGACACAGGAGGCTGACTAGAGACAGGCACAGGAGGCTGATGGTTACAGACACAGGAGGCTGACTAGAGACAGACACAGGAGGCTGATGGTTACAGACACAGGAGGCTGACTAGAGACAGACACAGGAGGCTGATGGTTACAGACACAGGAGGCTGACTAGAGACAGACACAGGAGGCTGATGGTTACAGACACAGGAGGCTGACTAGAGACAGACACAGGAGGCTGATAGTGACAGACACAGGAGGCTGATAGTTACAGACACAGGAGTCTGGCTAGAAACAGACACAGGAGGCTGATAGTGACAGACACAGGAGGCTGACTAGAGAAGACATAGGAGGCTGACTAGAGACAGACACAGGAGGCTGACTAGAGACAGACACAGGAGGCTGATAGTAACAGACACAGGAGGCTGACTAGAGACAGACACAGGTGCTGATAGTGACAGACAGAGGAGGCTGATAGTTACAGACACAGGAGACTGACTACAGACAGACACAGGAGGCTGACTAGAGAAAGATACAGGTGCTGATAGTGACAGACACAGGAGGCTGATAAGAGACAGACACAGGAGGCTGATAGTGACAGACACAAGAGGCTGATAGTGACAGACACAGGAGGCTGCTAGTTACAGACACAGGAGGCTGACTAGAGACAGACACAGGAGGCTGAGTAGAGACAGACACAGGAGGCTGACTAGAGACAGACACAGGAGGCTGACTAGAGACAGACACAGGAGGCTGATAGTTACAGACACAAGAGGCTGATAATTACAGACACAGGAGGCTGATAGTGACAGACACAGGAGGCTGACTAGAGACAGACACAGGTGGCTGATAGTTACAGACACAGGAGGCCAACTATAGACAGACACAGGAGGCTGACTAGAGACAGACACAGGAGGCTGACTAGAGAGAGACACAGGAGGCTGACTAGAGACAGACACAGGAGGCTTACTAGAGACAGACACAGGAGGCTGATAGTGACAGACACAGGAGGCTGACTAGAGACAGACACAGGAGGCTGATAGTTACAGACACAGGAGGCTGATAGTGACAGACACAGGAGACTGATAGTTACAGACACAGGAGGCTGACTAGAGACATACACAGGTGGCTGATAGTTACAGACACAGGAGGCAGACTAGAGACATACACAGGAGGCTGACTAGAGACAGACACAGGAGGCTGACTAGAGACAGACACAGGAGGCTGATAGTGACAGACACAGGAGGCTGACTAGAGACATACACAGGTGGCTGATAGTTACAGACATAGGAGGCTGACTAGAGACAGACACAGGAGGCTGACTAGAGACAGACACAGGAGGCTGACTAGTGACAGACACAGGAGGCTGATAGTTACAGACACAGGAGGCTGATAGTTACAGACACAGGAGGCTGATAGTTACAGACACAGCAGGCTGATAGTTACAGACACAGGAGGCGGATAGTTACAGACACAGGAGGCTGATAGTTACAGACACAGGAGGCTGACTAGTGAAGTTGGACAGAGTCTCTTTCAGAGTATGAGTGTTAATACATGGTCCTATCTACAGATACAGAGTTCATTAGGGGGTTACTACTGAACACTCATTCTTTATGGCCTCAATCAGAATCATGCATAGATCCTTTGTGACGAGCAGATGCAGTACCATGTTACACCCATTGAGGGAGATAGTGTTCTGTGGAAGTATCTGGTGATGGGGATTCTGTCCAGGTTTACCAAGAAATGACTGACTTGAATCCTTCCTAGAAATCTGTCCAATCAGAAACAGAGGCATAAAAACAATATATGTACAGTTTGCTTCCTGTGAATGTTGACTCAAGCCAAGCCATGCTTGTGCGGGTCGCAGAGCACAACAGAGAACAACATTGTGTTCATAGGACACTACAGACGTTTTCGTAAGAAGACCGATTTTTGGGACTCCAACATGCCAACATGCCAACATGCAAACACACCAACACGCCAACACGGCAACACGCCAACACGCCAACACGGCAACACGCCAACACGCCAACACGGCAACACGCCAACACGGCAATACGCCAACACGGCAACTCGCCAACACGCCAACGCGACAACACGCCAACACGCCAAAACGCCAGCAACACTGCTTCTTCCTTTTATCCCTCCCTACACAACCTACTCTCTCCTTCTATCCTCCTCTCTCCTACTATCCTCCTCTCTCCTTCTACCCTCCTCCCTCCTCCCTCCTCCATCCCTCCTTCTATCCTCCTCCCTCCTCCCTCCCTCCTTCTATCCTCCTCCCTCCTCCATCCCTCCTTCTATCCTCCTCCCTCCTCCATCCCTCCTTCTATCCTCCTCCCTCCTCCATCCCTCCTTCTATCCTCCTCTCTCCTTCTATCCTCCTCCCTCCTCCATCCCTCCTTATATCCTCCTGCCTCCTCCATCCCTCCTTCTATCCTCCTCCCTCCTTCTAAAGGAAAGGTGGGATACTAGTCAGTTGTACAACTGAATGCATTCAACTGAAACGTGTCATCTGTATTTAATGAGTCAGAGAGGTGAGGGTGGCTGCCTTAATCCACATCCACGTCTTGGGCTCCTTAGAGGACAGGGCCCCTCACTGCAGTGTGGCTTCAATCACAAGCAATCTCCTCTTGAGGGTGTGGTGAGAAAACGGGAGTCAGTCTCAGCTCTTTCTGTGTTCTTCTTATCTAAACGGTGGAGTGGGAGGGGTACTCCACCGTTTAGAACGGCCGAAGAAGGTCGATGTCACCCGAGTACTAGCCACCACCGATCCACTACACAGTTTTGTTTGTCCCGTTCCATTCACACCTGGTTCCCATTTCACTAATTGTATGTTCGTCTTATTCCCTCTGCTTCCCCCTGGGTTTTGTCGGTGATTGTTTCGTGTTAGGAAGTACTCTGGTGTGACGTGTATTTTCCTCTTTTTTTCTCGTCGCTGACAATAAATATAACGTTTACGCAAAAGGAACGTATCCAGCCTCCCTGCGCCTGCTTCCACCACCCGCTACACTCACAACATCACATATATTCAGGAAACTACTTGTTGAGTATACAAACATGCCCTCAGAATATTTAATGAATTACACTAATTAGTCAAGATTGTTAGGTCTAATTTGACTGTGTACTTCAATCATTATAATTAGTCGAAAGGTTGTGTTGAGGCACGCCATACTGAGACAAGCCTCTCTCAAGCACCGTTACTATGTTAGCTTCTTAGCGCTGTTCTAATAACCTAATGTCATAGTGACCATCCATTAGCCCAAGTCAACTTAGAAGTGTCAAAGTTAGGTGTATAGCTTCAAATACTTCTGCGTCTGTCTCAAATCATGAAGTTAACCTGCTTCCCTTTGAATCACCAAGTACGTTAAAGGACATCCGCTGAAGTAGAAGTAGTTTTAGCATTGACTATCAACTCATGCCTTCACATAACAGCAAAAACAAAACCAAACCACACAAGTTGTTTGCAGTCAATTTTATTGTTTGTTTGTGTTTACAGTGTTTTGTTACAGCTTGGAGTCGGCATGGATGGCCACCATGGGATCTTCATCGGTGTTGCTGATCCTGAAGTGGGAGAGACCATCGTCCCCGACGTTGATGGTCTTCCCTGTGCAGCGCCCTCCGTCCTTATGGCCGGAAATGACATCACAGTAGGCACCTCCGGGCATGCCAGTGTTCAGAGTCACATCCAGGTGCCTGATTGGTTGAAACACAGGAAGTAGAGAGCTAAGAGTGAAGTTTATCTGAATTCAATCAATTAACCAGTCAGTCAATCAATCAACCAACCAGTCAACCAATCAATTAATCGATTGATCTCTCAGCCAATCAACCAACCAACCCACCCACCCACCCACCCACCCACCAACCAACCAACTTACCAACCAGTCAGCCAACCAATCAACCAACCACTCAGCCAACCAATCAACCTAGGTGTTACAGTATAGTCCTCACCAGTCGTCGTTGTTGAAGACAATGAAGCCGCGGTTGCCGCGTCCAAAGGCCACCTGGTTGTTGCCGTTATCCCACCAGTTGGAATGGGGCTGTCCGTTTACCACATTTCGGAAGGTAGCCATGTTCCTACACAGACAGGAGACAAAGAAGGAATTAATTACCATTGTTTGACTGCAGAACAGTCTACCAAAGTCTTCCACAGTAGCTACGGTCAGTGGAATGAACGGTGAATTCAATGTGTTTTATTTATGGTACACTACATGGTCAAAAGTATGTGGATACCCCTTCAAATTAGTGGATTTGGCTATTTAGCATCACGCATTAGCTGCAGATTTGTCGGCTGCATATCCATGATGCGAATCACCCGTTTCACCACATCCCAAAGGTGCTCTATTGGATTGAGATCTAGTGACTGTGGAGGCCATTAGAGTCCAGTGAACTCATTGTTATGTTCAAGAAACCAGTTTGAGATGATGTGAGCTGTAATGTAAGAAAATGTGGAAAAAGTGTGAATACTTTCCCAATGGACTGTATATGTATATGTATAATCAGTTGCACTATGGCTATGTTTACACAGGCAGCCCAATTTTGATCTTCTTCCACAAATTGGTCTTTTGAGATACCACAAGCCCGTCCTCCCAAATTAATGTGCCACCAACATGCTGTGATGTACATCGATACCTGCCTTTGGCGCTGCAGGACTTACGTGATCTGGCGCCACCTGTGCTCACACACCCATCCGTCTCCACAGGTGTCGTCAGCGTTGATGGGGACATCCTTGGTGGATCCATCTTCGTGGCTGGGAGGGCCCTGCCAGTCTTCAGCACGGTTCCAGCGGAAGGAGGACATCACACGGGCCACCCCGTAGGGATGTGCAAGCATATAGGCCACGGCCATCTTGTAAATCCTGTAGGTGAGTCAATATAGATGAATCATCATATAATGGTTGCTGTCATAATGGTTATTTTTTCTGTTAATCATGCATTGGTGTCATTGGGGGATCAGTGTCAGAAGATAAATGATGTACCTCCTTCAGCTGTCATAAAGTACGTTTACGTTAGTGGACAAACTTTAAAAGGAAGGAATTGTAGTGCAAGTACTGGATGTTGTAAAAATATGTAAAAGAGAGGTGTAGTGAGAGGGCACCTGGGGTCCCAGAAGGTGATTATGGCATTTCCACCTCCTCCATGACCTCTCTGGTTGTCATGGTTATCAACAAACACAAGAGCGTCGCTCTCTGGCATGAAGCCCCACCCCTCACCCCAGTTCCTGGAATACACACATCGAAAGGATTTAGGAAAATGTCAACTTACAAATACACATAGATCAACAGTATATGTTACACTACTACTCTTTTGATCTATATTGTTCCTCAAGCAAGGAGGAGGCTGATGACATCACATCAGACCATTGGACCATCAGACCAACACTGATGACATCACATCAGACCATCAGACCATCAGACCAACTCTGATGACATCACATCAGACCATCAGACCATCAGACCAACTCTGATGACATCACATCAGACCATCAGACCATCAGACCAACTCTGATGACATCACATCAGACCATCAGACCAACTCTGAAAGGCCTACTCCATTTAAGTAATATTTTCCCTCACTGCATTGTTCCTTCAGATATTATATTTCGACAGGAAAAGTTCAGAAATAGCTGGAGTCCATCTTTAATTACTTGTTGTTAGTTGGATAAGAGCGTCTGCTAAATGACTAAAATGGAAATGTACAATGTTAATTCATATAATCATATCTCACTTGGTGTAGGACAGCTTTTCACCATTCCACTTGCGGAAGATGACTCCCATCTTGGCTCCATATTTAAACTCTGTGACTCTGCCCAGGTGGAAATAGTCGGAGGAACTGATGGCCTCACCACCCATGTCGATGACCTAGAGGGAAGCAATAAAGAAAGGTTAGCACTGTTGAAGATACAAAATTACACTTTTCCAGATGCTCAAAGCAATTCTATCGTGTGTCGGCGGAGTAGTATAGTTTTATGGTATATTATTAGAAAAAATAGGAATTATATTATTACCTCCTGGAATATGAAGGGTCTGGATCCCTCATTGAACCAGCGTGTGTTGAGGTTGTGGAGACGTCCGTAGACGTCAACAAGGTCGCCGGGCCACATGTGTTTACTGGCGTCCACTCTGAACCCAGCAACTCCCATGTCGATCAGCTTGTTCAGGTAGTCGGCCACCTTTCCTCTGACGTAGTCCTTCTCCAGGGCAAGATCCAGCAGACTCACCAGACGACAATCACGTACCTGGGGATGGAAACATGAAGTTGTGTTAAGCTGATTACCGTATTTTGTCTGTTAAAACTTGAAAGTATCACAATAATTTAAATGGTATTGTATCACACATCAGACAACTGAAACACAAAGTAAACAGCAAACAATTTAGACTTTAAAAAATACAATGTTATAGACTACTCCTTTAAGTGGAGAAACATACTTTTGCGTAAAAAAAATTAAGACTGGCAATAAATATGTAGAGTACTGAGTCATACCTGGTTGATATCATTATAGTTCTCGATGTCTCCGCTGCCGGTTCTGCACTTGCCTTCGTTGAAATCAAAGCTACTGTAAGGGATGGAGGGGAAGTCCTTCCTTTTGGCACTGAAGTAAGTTCCACAGGTAGAATGGGTTCCCTCTCCGCCTCCGGCTCCACACATGTGGTTGATGACGGCATCAACGTAGATGTTAACCTGGGAATATTAGGAGAGGGTTACTGTCTTCACAAAAAAAGCAGAACAGGACAGAGGTCTGGAGGAAGAATTTTCAGAATATTTTTTCTCAAATATATTTCAGTGTTGGTAGGGCTAATAGATGTTAGACCATCAGTTACATTTGGTAATATGTGCATGATAATGATTGACACTTGTCTGTGTGTGTTTGTGTGGGAGCAGAGCACGAGACAATTCTGTCTCCACAAAGTAGTCTACTTATCTGCTAGTAATGGACAAGGTATTCTATTCTATGCTATGATGATGTGTAGTTAGTTATGTTCATGTGTGTTGGTTAGTTGTTGTTTACCCCAACGTTGTTGCATCTGGTGATCATGTCTCTGAGTTCGTTCTCATTTCCTGATCTGGAGCACAGGTTGTAGCTGACTGGCTGGTAGCGCTCCCACCAAGGTCTCCACGGGCTGGTCAACAAAATGCTCTCATGAGGAGGTGAGATCTAAGAGGAAGAGAAAACAGCATGTCTAACTCAAACAACACCATGAAGCCAGCAAACAGCATGTCTAACTCAAACAACACCATGAAGCCAGCAAACAGCATGTCTAACTCAAACAACACCATGAAGCCAGCAAACAGCATGTCTAACTCAAACAACACCATGAAGCCAGCAAACAGCATGTCTAACTCAAACAACACCATGAAGCCAACAAACAGCATGTCTAACTCAAACAACACCATGAAGCCAGCAAACAGCATGTCTAACTCAAACAACACCATGAATCCAGCAAACAGCATGTCTAACTCAAACAACACCATGAAGCCAGCAAACAGCATGTCTAACTCAAACAACACCATGAAGCCAGCAAACAGCATGTCTAACTCAAACAACACCATGAAGCCAACAAACAGCATGTCTAACTCAAACAACACCATGAAGCCAGCAAACAGCATGTCTAACTCAAACAACACCATGAATCCAGCAAACAGCATGTCTAACTCAAACAACACCATGAAGCCAGCAAACAGCATGTCTAACTCAAACAACACCATGAAGCCAGCAAACAGCATGTCTAACTCAAACAACACCATGAAGCCAGCAAACAGCATGTTTAACTCAAACAACACCATGAAGCCAGCAAACAGCATGTTTAACTCAAACAACACCATGAAGCCAGCAAACTTTAAAAACAACAGTTAAGAAAGAGTGTGCAGAACTGTCATCAAGGCAAAGGGTGGCTACTTTGAAGAATCTCAAATATAACATCTTTTGAATTTACTACATGATTCCATTTGTGTTATTTCATAGTTTTGATGTCTTCACTATTATTCTACAATGTAGAAAATAGTATAAATAAAGACATTTTTGAATTTGTATATTTGTCTATTAATTTACATATATCTGTATATATTACCCTATATACTGTACACTAGCATTCAAAAGTTTGGAGTCACTAAAACATATCCTTGTTTTCCATGAAAACATACATGAAATGAGTTGCAAAATGAATAGGAAATATAGTCAAGACGTTGACAAGGTTATAAATAATGATTTTTAATTGAAATTATAATCGTCAAAGAATCCTCCTTTTGCAACAATTACAGCCTTGCAGACCTTCGACGTTCTAGTTGTCAATTTGTTGAGGTAATCTGAAGAGATTTCACCCCATGCTTCCTGAAGCACCTCCCACAAGTTGGATTGTCTTGATGGACACTTCTTACGTACCATACGGTCAAGCTGCTCCCACAACAGCTCAATAGGGTTGAGATCCGGTGACTGTGCTGGACACTCCATTATAGACAGAATACCAGATGACTGCTTCTTCCTTAAATAGTTCTTGCATAGTTTGGAGCTGTGCTTTGGGTCATTGTCCTGATGTAGGAGGAAATTGGCTCCAATTAAGCTCCGTCCACAGGGTATGGCATGGCGTTGCAAAATGGAGTGATAGCCTTCCTTCTTCAAGATCCCTTTTACCCTGTACAAATCTCCCACTTTACCTCCACCAAAACATCCCCAGACCATCATATTGCCTCCACCATGCTTGACAGAAGGCGTCAAACACTCGTCCAGCATCTTTTCATTTGGTCTGCATCGCTTCTTCACCTCAAACATTTTTTTTCCAATCTTCCTCTGTCCAGTGTCTGTAATCTTTTCTTTTTATTGGCCAGTCTGAGATATGGCTTTTTCTTTGCAACTCTGCCTAGAAGGCCACCATCCCGGAGTCGCCTCTTCACTGTTGACGTTGAGACTAGTGTTTTGTGGGTACTATTTAATGAAGCTGCCAGTTGAGGACTTGTGAGGCGTCTGTTTCTCAAACTAGACACTCTAATGTACTTTTCCTCTTGCTCAGTTGTGCACCGAGGCCTCCCACTCCTCTTTCTATTCTGGTTAGAGCCAGTTTGTGCTGTTCTGTGAAGGGAGTAGTACACAGCGTTGTACGAGATCTTCAGTTTCTTGGCAATTTATCGCTTGGAATAGCCTTCATTTCTCAGAACAAGAATAGACTGACGAGTTTCAGAAGAAAGTTATTTGTTTCTGGCCATTTTGAGCCTGTAATCGAACCCAAAAATGCTGATGCTCCAGATACTCAACTAGTCTAAAGAAGGCCAGTTTTATTGCTTCTTTAATAAGCACAACAGTTTTCAGCTGTGCTAACATAATTGCAAAAGGGTTTTCTAATGATCAATTTGCCTTTTAAAATTATAAACTTGGATTAGCTAACACAACGTGCCATTGGAACACAGGAGTGATGGTTGCTGATAATGTGCCTCTGTATGCCTATGTAGATATTCCATTAAAAATCAGCCGTTTCCAGCTACAATAGTAATTTACAACATTAACAAAGTCTACACTGTATTTCTGATCAATTTGATGTTATTTTAATTAGCCATAAGAACAACCACCATGGTGAGTACATTAGGATATACCCTGGGTTTGGAGAACAACCACCATGGTGAGTACATTAGGATATACCCTGGGTTTGGAGAACAACCACCATGGTGAGTACATTAGGATATACCCTGGCTTTGGAGAACAACCACCATGGTGAGTACATTAGGATATACCCTGGGTTTGGAGAACAACCACCATGGTGAGTACATTAGGATATACCCTGGGTTTGGAGAACAACCACCATGGTGAGTACATTAGGATATACCCTGGGTTTGGAGAACAACCACCATGGTGAGTACATTAGGATATACCCTGGGTTTGGAGAACAACCACCATGGTGAGTACATTAGGATATACCCTGGGTTTGGAGAACAACCACCATGGTGAGTACATTAGGATATACCCTGGGTTTGGAGAACAACCACCATGGTGAGTACATTAGGATATACCCTGGGTTTGGAGAACAACCACCATGGTGAGTACATTAGGATATACCCTGGGTTTGGAGAACAACCACCATGGTGAGTACATTAGGATATACCCTGGGTTTGGAGAACAACCACCATGGTGAGTACATTAGGATATACCCTGGCTTTGGAGAACAACCACCATGGTGAGTACATTAGGATATACCCTGGCTTTGGAGAACAACCACCATGGTGAGTACATTAGGATATACCCTGGGTTTGGAGAACAACCACCATGGTGAGTACATTAGGATATACCCTGGGTTTGGAGAACAACCACCATGGTGAGTACATTAGGATATACCCTGGGTTTGGAGAACAACCACCATGGTGAGTACATTAGGATATACCCTGGGTTTGGAGTCTTTCTTGACCAGTTGACCTAAACAGGAAATTATCCATACAGTACATACCTGAACCCCAGCGTATCCTTTGGGAGCTAGGAACCTCTCACACTCAGCCGCGACGTCGCTCCACTTCCACTCAAACAGGTGGACGATGGCCTGCCTGCCATGCTTGGAGTGGGGGTTGTGGTAAGCCTGGCTTAGCCCCAAGAGGACCAAAAGAACTAGATACTTCATCTTGCCTGTCCCTGGTCAAGGTAGAAAAAGACAGACAACTAACTGGAGGGTTGACACCCAGTATATATACTGAGTGTAGTACTCTTACCATACACACTCTAACCAATGAGAGGGCATGTTAGGTTTCTGTAAAGCATCAACATGTGTTTATCTACAAAGTCATGGGCAGTGTAAAAACAGGTGTGTGGTATCAAGTCTTTCTCACAATGAAGTAACCTGCCACCTGTCCTGAAGTACACTCTTAGAGGCATAGGGTTCTAACGAGAACCGTTTTGATCAGAATAGCCTTTTCAGGAAGACAGGAAAGGTTCTACATAGAACCATATATCATATTTCCCAGCATGCTCTATTGCAGTGAGATTTTCAGAATTGTTTGTTTTACTGTAATATCTGTGTTTTTTCATGTACGTTGATTGGTTGATACATTTTATGCTACACAAAGAAAAATAACATTGTTAGGGTATAACTAGGCCCTCAATTAAAGGCCTTATAACATACTGTATGTAATGTATTGTCATAAATAATTTGATTTTTAATATGGCTGGTGGAACTCTTCATAGACAGTTCTAGGAAGAACCTTTAGATGATAACATGGTTCTTATTATAACCCTTCTGAAGGGTTTTAGGTATAACCATATATAGGGGGTTCTTTGAAGAACCCCTCTGCAAATGGTTCTACCCAGGACCAAAAAGGGTTCCCCTATAGGGACAAACCGAAGAACCCTGTATGGTTCTACTTACTGTAGGACAATACTACACTGTGTTTCAAGTAGACATACATGAAATAGATGTTCTACATGGACCCAAAAGAGTTCTAACCAGAACCAAAAATGGTTCTTCAAAGGGTTCTCCTGTGTTTCCTTTTAGGTTCTAAATAGCACCTTTTTTCCTAAGTGTGTAGGTCATAAAACCTATGCTCAGTATTCTTACACAAAAAAGAAACACTGAATAATGTTAGCTGCAACCTTACCTTGCGTATAGCCCCGTTGTGAACGGAGATATTGTAGTATTTGCTAAATAACCAGTGAATGGTGCAACAGTTTGTCAGAAATAGCTTTTGCTTTGCCAAAGACTACAATAAAATCAATAGCTGGAAAGGACATCTGCGATTGCATCATTTAATCTAGTGGAAGGAACATCTCACTGCCAATATCATGCAAAAACCCCCACTAACATTCACAGTGATTCTAAACCATACATGTATAGATACATGTAACTATAGATCATAGACATGTTATAGACATACGTAGTAATTCAGTGTTAATAGTGTTTATGTTTAAGATGTGTTTGACTACTTATTTAGAATGGTTTGAAATAGTCATCTGTCCTATACCTATTTAGAGTGGTTTGAAATAGTCATCTGTCCTATACCTATTTAGAATGGTTTGAAATAGTCATCTGTCCTATACCTATTTAGAATGGTTTGAAATAGTTATCTGTCCTATACCTATTTAGAATGGTTTGAAATAGCCATCTGTCCTATACCTATTTAGAATGGTTTGAAATAGTCATCTGTCCTATACCTATTTAGAATGGTTTGAAATAGCCATCTGTCCTATACCTATTTAGAATGGTTTGAAATAGCCATCTGTCCTATACCTATTTAGAATGGTTTGAAATAGCCATCTGTCCTATACCTATTTAGAGTGCCTATTCATTTCTACTGAGTTGTGATGTAGTCCCTTGTAGCTCAGTTAGTAGCTCAGTTAGTCCCTTGTAGCTCAGTCAGGTAGAGCATGGCGATTGCAACGCCAGGGTTGTGGGTTAGATTCCCACTGGTGGCATGTATTCAGTCACTCTGGATAAGAGCGTCTGCTCAATGATGTAAATTACTGTGTGTGTACTGTGTGTTTTAAACAACAACACTGTACGTGAGAAAAGCCCACTGTACTCAAGATGGCATGCCAATTCTGATAGAAGGAAAATGTCAGGGTGCTCTATCCAACAGTGATATTTACCATGACTTTATATTTATTTTGGTTACAACTACTAGGTGGTGCTTGTATACCCAGGGCTCATTTCCACTCACATTGGCCTTGACATGCTTTCCTGATCTGTGGTTTATCTGTTTCAGAAAAATATACTGTAACTAGAGTGTTTATCAGTATATAAATAGCTCACAGTAAAACAATACTTCACTCTTTGTGTACAATTCATAAAACACCAAAAACTAAAGTCATATTATGTTTGTTTGGTTATCAATAAATAATGTATAGGCATTATGGACAGTACGTGAATAGGAAATGTAGTTAATATATAGAATAGTATATATACAGCAATAGTTGAAAAGGATGGCCTTGACTAGAATACAGTAGAATTCAGCATATACATATGACATGGGTAAAGCAGTATGTAAACATTATTAAAGTGACTAGTGTTCCATGTCTATGTATATAGGGAAGCAGCCTCTAAGGTGCAGGGTAGAGTAACTGGGTGGTAGCCGGTTAGTGACAGTGACTCAGTCCAGGGCAGGGTACTGGGTGGAGGCCAGCTAGTGGTGACTATTTAACTGTCTGATGGCCTTTAGATAGAAGCTGTTTTTCAGTCTTTCGGTCCCAGCTTTGATGCACCTGTACTGACCTCGGCTTGCAGATGACATACCAGGCAGTGATACAACCCGACAGATTGCTCTCAATGGTGCATCTGTAAAGGTTTGTGAGGGCTATAGGGGCCAAGCCAAATTTCTTCAGCCTCCTGAGGTTGAAGAGGCACTGTTGAATAGGCGCTGTTGAAGAGTTGGAGACGTGCGTGGCCAGGGAGTACAGGAGGGTGCTGAGCATACACCCTTGTGGGGCACCTGTGTTAGCATAGTTGCAGTGTTGTAGCTCATCAGGAAGCCCAAGACCCAGTTGCATAGGGCGGGGTTCAGACCCAGGGCCCCGAGCTTAATGATGAGCTTGGAGGGTACTATGGTGTTGAATACTGAGCTATAGTCAATGAACAGCATTCTTACATAGGTATTCCTCTTGTCCAGATGGGATAGGGCAGTGTGCAGTGCTATGGCGATTGCATCGTCTGTGGATCTATTGGGGGGTATGAACATTTAAGTGGGTCTAGGGTGTCAGGTAAGGTAGAGGTGATATGATCCTTATCTAGCCTCTCAAAGCCCTTCATGATGACAGAAGTGAATGCTTCAGGGCGATAGTTATTTAGTTCAGTTACCTTCGCTGTCTTGGGTACAGGAACAATGATGGGGACAGCAGACTGGGATAGGGAGAGATTGAATATGTCCGTAAACACTCCAGCCACCTGGTCTGCGCATGCTCGGAGGATGCGGCTATGGATGCCGTCTGGGCTGGCAGCCCTGCGAGGGTTAACACGCTTAAATGACTTTGGCCACGGAGAACGGTAGCTCACAGTCCTTGGAAGCAGCGGTGGCCCACGTCGGTGGCACTGTGTTTTCCTCAAAGCAGGCAAGGAAATGATTTAGCTTGTCCGGTAGCAAGACGTCGGTGTCTGCGACGTGGATTGTTTTCCCGTGATGTAGAATCTGCCACATACATCTCGTGTCTGAGCCGTTGAATTGTGACTCCACTTTGTCTCTGTACTGACGTTTAGCTTGTTTGATTGCCTTACAGAGGGAAGAACTACAATGTTTGTATTCAACCATATTCCCAGTCACCTTGGCATGGTTAAATGCGGTGGTTCGCGCTTTCAGTTTTGGGTGAATGCTGCCATCTATCCACATTTTTTGGTTTAGGTAGGTTTTAATCGTCACAGTGGGAACAACATCCCTATGCACTTCCGGATGAACTCACCGTGTCAGTGTATACATCAATGTTACTGTCAGAGGCAACCCGTAACATATCCCAGTCTGTATGATCAAAACAATCATGAAGCATGGATTCTGATTGGTCGGACCAGCGTTGAACAGTCACTCCTGGCTGACAGCTACAGACTCCAGAAAAGCAACAATGGTGAGGGTGTTACTTGCTGATATGTCCAAAGTCTTTGATCGAGTAGATCACGCAAAGCTCCTGCAACACCTGTCTGACATTGAACTGTGTCCAAGGTTACTAGCCTGGCTCCACAGCTACAACACCGGTAGAAGGCAGAGGGTGATGGGAAATGGCACATTTAGCCCTTGGTCAGAGGTCACCTCTGGTGTGCCACAAGGGGGCGTGGTTTCACCATATCTGTTTCTCCTTTACATGTCGACCTAAAAGTTGTCTTCAGTGACACTCTGGATGCTGGGTATGCAGACGATGTAGGACTGTCCCGAGCTATACCATTAACCAGCATCCAAGAGGACACTTCCATGGGCTTGGAGGCAAAGCAGCTGTAAGAGTGGGCCACATCCAACAACATGCTTCTAAATGGGAAAATGTCTGTGTAAATTTGGATATGTTTTTCTAGAGACCATCCACAACCTGCACCACTAGTCCTAGGAGGACAGGAAGTACCAGTGGAAACAACAAGCAAGTATATTGGTATTCATCTAAACTCTAAACCTCAGTGGTGACACATGCTCTACGTTGAGCAGTCAGTGAGGAAGGCGTCAAAACGCCTGCACTTTACCCACTGCTGTCAGACTGTATAATAACAGTCAACCCACTGCTGTCAGACTGTATAATAACAGTCTACCCAGTGCTGTCAGACTGTATAATAACACTCTACCCAGTGCTGTCAGACTGTATAATAACAGTCTACCCAGTGCTGTCAGACTGTATAATAACAGTCTACCCAGTGCTGTCAGACTGTATAATAACAGTCTACCCAGTGCTGTCAGACTGTATAATAACAGTCTACCCACTGCTGTCAGACTGTATAATAACTCTCTACCCAGTGCTGTCAGACTGTATAATAACAGTCTACCCAGTGCTGTCAGACTGTATAATAACACTCTACCCAGTGCTGTCAGACTGTATAATAACAGTCTACCCAGTGCTGTCAGACTGTATAATAACACTCTACCCAGTGCTGTCAGACTGTATAATAACTCTCTACCCAGTGCTGTCAGACTGTATAATAACAGTCTACCCACTGCTGTCAGACTGTATAATAACAGTCTACCCAGTGCTGTCAGACTGTATAATAACACTCTACCCAGTGCTGTCAGACTGTATAATAACTCTCTACCCAGTGCTGTCAGACTGTATAATAACACTCTACCCAGTGCTGTCAGACTGTATAATAACTCTCTACCCAGTGCTGTCAGACTGTATAATAACTCTCTACCCAGTGCTGTCAGACTGTATAATAACAGTCTACCCAGTGCTGTCAGACTGTATAATAACTCTCTACCCAGTGCTGTCAGACTGTATAATAACTCTCTACCCAGTGAGGGTTTATTCAGTTTTACAGTGCCTTCGGAAAGTATTCAGACCCCTTGACTTTTTCAAAATGTTGTTCTAAAATTGATTATGTAAATACAAATCCTCAGCAATCTACACACAATACCCCATAATGAAAACTTTACAAATTTATACAATTTAAAAAAAGAAGTACCTTATTTCCCTAAGTATTCAGACCCTTTGCTATGAGACTCGAAATTAAGCTCAGGTCCATCCTGTTTCCGTTGATCATCCTTGAGATGTTTCCACAACGTTATTGGAGTCCACCTGCGGTAAATTAAATTGATTGGAAATGATTTGGAAAAGCACATACCTGTCTATATAAGGTTTCACAGTTGAAAGTGCATGTCAGAGCAAAAACCAAGCCATGAGGAGGAATTGTCCGTAGAGCCATGAGACAGGATTGTGTCGAGGCACAGATCTGGGGAAGGGTACCAAACAATTTCCGCAATATTAGATGGTACAATGATTCTCTACACTAGTGGTTTAGATGGTACAATGATTATCTACACTAGTGGTTTAGATGGTACAATGACTCTCTACACTAGTGGTTCCCAAACTTTTTATTGTCCCGTACCCCTTCAAACATTCAACCTCCAGCTGTGTACCCCCTCTAGCACCAGGGTCAGCGCACTCTCAAATGTTGTTTTTTGCCACCATTGTAATCCTGCCACACACACACACACACACACACACACACACACACACACACACACACACACACACACACACACACACACACACACACACACACACACGTATACGATACACTTATTAAACATAAGAATGAGTGAGTTTGTCACAACCGGCTCGTGGGAAGAGACAGAGCTCTTATAGGACCAGGACACAAATAATAATAATCAATCATTCTGCTCTTTATTCAGCCATCTGACACATAAATTCTTATTTGTTCATCAACAATTGTGAATAACTCACCACAGGTTAATGATAACTTTGCAATGTTGGGTTGTATTGGAGAGAGTCTCTATGGGATTGAAGAAGTACAGAAATGCTTGATGGAGAGTTGATATATATTATATACAGATCCGGTTCCACAGAGGAACCACCGGTGAATGTAATTGCCATGCGGACGCTAGACAAAGGCGAGCCAGGGGTTTATATACCATGGTCCAAACAAGATGTCCATACATCTGGCATACATCAACAAAGACAGAGGGAGATAGAGAGAGACCCAGCTCAGACTAGCTGGCTCCTATAATGACATGATGATGGACTGGGCACATTCCAAGGTCCTGTGTAAACATGTCATATCAGTCATGTTCTCAAATTGTTCTGAGAACGCACAGACAGTTCCACTCTGTAGAGGTGAACCACGGCCAGAGCAGCAGGTGTCTGACAGACAGATAGACAGCATATTCTATCGTATATTCTTCCACTGTTTACTGTGTATACCATTCTTCCCCTGTGATCCACGGGAAGAGGTCTTTGCCATCACCGAGAGGCCACATCCGTTTCACCTGAGTGCCGTGTTGGCATCCTCCATTAGGGCATCGGAGGGGGCCCAGGGGGAAAGACAGTCCACCCCTCTCTCCCTCCCCTATCCCCACCTACTGTTTATCTTACTCCCTCCCTCCCTCTATACACCTCCTCCCACCTCTCTGCCCACCTAGAATACACCGCTGTCCTCCTCTCTCCCCACCCGCTGAGTGGCCCGTCAGAAGCCCTGGGGTCTGGGACGTGGACTAGTCGCCAGAGTGCCAGCCAGACACAACGGAAGGAGAGGTGAGACAGCTAGAGGTGACACCTGCCTGCCTGTCGGAACATTCCACTCACTTTCTCTTCCTGCTCTCTGTTGCCATGGCAACCCCGGCCCTGAGAGACACACTCTAAAACACGTTGGGGGAAAAAAGGAAGGAATAAAAAAATTATGAGGAGAAGGCGAAGAGCAAACCAGACACTGGACCCTCTTGAGCTGTGATTTCAGAGTCATTTCAAAGTTGATTTCATGTCCTTTGAATGCCAGAGATACACTAACTATACAAAAAGAAACCCCTTCAATGAGTGGATTCAGCTATTTCAGGATTTAAAAAAAATGTAATACATTTTAGAATAAGACTGTAACGTAACAAAACGTGGGAAAAGTCAAGGGATCTGAATACTTTCCGAAGGCACTGTATGTGGACACCCTTTCAAATTAGTGGATTCGGCTATTTCAGCCACATCCGTTGCTGACAGGTGTATAAAATCGAGCACACAGCCATGCGATCTCCATAGAGAAACACTGACAGTAGAATGGCCTTACTGACGATCTCAGTGACTTTCAACGTGTGCACCATCATAGGATGCGACCTTTCTAACAATTCAGTTCATAAAATGTCTGCCCTGCTAGAGCTACCCCGAACAACGGTAAGTGCTGGTATTGTGAAGTGGAAATGTCTAGGAGCAACAACGGCTCAGCCGCGAGGTGGTAGAACACACAAGCTCACAGAACGGGACTGCTGGCACTGGGAGTGCAGTAACGCGTAAAAATCGTCTATCCTCGGTTGCAACACCCACTACCGAGTTACAAACTGCCTCTGGAAGCAACATCAGCACAATAACTGTTCGCCCAGGGCTTCATGAAATGGGTTTCCATGGCCGAGCAGCCGCACACAAGCTTAAGATCACCATGCACAATGCCAAGCGTCGGCTGGAGTGGTGTAAAGCTCGCCGCCATTGGACTCCGAAGCAGTGGAAACGCGTTCTCTGGAGTGATGAATCACGCTTCACCATCTGGCAGTCCGACGGATGAATCTGGGCTTGGCGGACACCAGGAGAACGCTACCTGCCCCAATGTATAGTGCCAACTGTAAAGTTTGGTGGAGGAGGAATAATGGTCTGGGGCTGTTTTTCATGGTTCGGGCCCCTTAGTTCCAGTGAAGGGAAATCTTAACGCTACAGCATACAATGACATTCTAGATGATTCTGTGCTTCCAACGTTGTGGCAACAGTAACCTTAACTCTAACCTTAACCCATACCCAAACCCAAACCCAAACCCTAAACCTAATTCCTAAACCTATGCCCTGACACTAATTTCAACCCTCATTGTAACCATAACCCTAAACATAACCCATAAGCTTAAAATAGCCTTTGCCCTCATGGGGAAGTGGGAAATGTCCCCACAAGGGAACATTTTAAATGTTTTACTATCCTTGTGGGGACTTGTACACACACACACACACACACACACACACATACACACACACACACACACACAGGTCAGGGGCTGTACTGGGCTCCTGTCATCCTTACTGATTCTGTGTGACACAGCTGTCAACAGTGTCCACCATCCTGTTTCATATTTCATACAGTACATGTCCTACCAATGTTCACCAACCAATCAGGACCTGTCTGTCACTTTACCTATGGATCAGGTCAGTCAGAAACTCAGGAATAGGATTTATAGAATGTGTCTCATGCATGCAATAAGACTGTGTTAGCCCACAGAGCTAGAGCCTACACATTAGACTGTGTGGCTGACCATACAGTAGACCTTGTCAAGTCCACAGTAGACAACTCACAGCAGCTTTATGTTTTGAAAAATAATCCTGTCAATTCAGTTCCTTGTCACACAGAGGCAGTGTTGAGACAGTAAACCCTGAGGTGAATAGAATATGAGTTGTGGGCAGTGACTTTGCTAAAACAATCGTCAGGGTTAGGTAGCTTAACTTCTAAATGTAATCCGTTACAGTTATTAGTTAACTGTCCAAAGTTTCAATCAGCAACATAACTTTTGGATCACCTCTGTTTTGGTTTATAAACTGAGGGATTGGGCTGGAAAAATGTAACCACTAAAATGTATAGACAGAGCTATGGATGCAAGAACGGACCATTCACGATATCAACATTATACTTTTAACCATGTTTTTAGTGGGGTTTTTTTTACATTTAAATTGTTTACAAACATTGGAATAAAATACGTTTATATTTTTGGTTCTGGTGGGAACGACAGTTGAACTAAGCTCATGAGGCATTTCTAAGTTAAATTCTTCAAGAATAAATGGGCATATTTTATTAATTTTATACGTACAAAAATGCTACATTTTTCTATGCTGAATTCATTGAGAAAACAGAAATGTGTCATAATGTTGATGTTTTTCTTCTCGTAAACATCCTTTCTGAATTTAAAAGTAATCCAAGAAGTAATCATCTTCTTGATTTTAAAAAGTATCTGTAATCTGATTGCAATTAATTTGCTGGTAACGTAACTGATTACAGTTTTTTTTTTTTTTGTAATCAGATTACACGTAACAGTGTACTTTCTGTTTAACCATACTTTAAAACATCACTGATAAAACCACTGCAGGAATTCTCTAATACATATTGTATATTCACACAATGTTGGTCCCATTAATACACATGTGTAATATTTTACCATTATTAACATTGAATGTATAAACTCTTGATTTATGGCACCTAACTGAAGTAATGGCTTTTCTCCTATAACTATACTAAGGGAATGAGTACAGATGTAGGATCTTAATTTGATCACCCAGTTGCAGGATAACTTTCCTGCTATGTAGTGTATTTAAGGTACAAACACGCTTCTGAATTTTGTAATTTAAACTTCAAAATTTCAGACTTGATTTCCCCTTACGAAGAATCTTGGGATCTACACTGGTCTTTGATTCTGAACATTCTGTCAGATTTTAACAAGGGCAGCACTCTTGTTTTAACAGACTGGTCAGCTGTAGTGAGCTCTATGTTAGCACTCTTGACTTCTTGAGTGAAATCACTGATTAGAGTACCAGACTAATTGAAATAACAGAGGGGGCTGGAAGGGAGGAGTGGATGGAGTGATAAAAGACAGAACAAAGAAAGGGAGGGTTGAAAAGGAGAGAAGAGTGTGGAAGTATTGATTACTGCATGGAGAGTGGTAGTATTGATTACTGCATGGAGAGTGGTAGTATTGATTACTGCATGGAGAGTGGTAGTATTGATTACTGCATGGAGAGTGGTAGTATTGATTACTGCATGGAGAGCAGAGAGTGGTAGTATTGATTACTCCATGGAGAGCAGAGAGTGGTAGTATTGATTACTGCATGGAGAGCAGTGAGTGGTAGTATTGATTACTACATGGAGAGCAGTGAGTGGTAGTATTGATTACTGCATGGAGAGCAGTGAGTGGTAGTATTGATTACTACATGGAGAGCAGAGAGTGGTAGTATTGATTACTCCATGGAGAGCAGAGAGTGGTAGTATTGATTACTGCATGGAGAGCAGTGAGTGGTAGTATTGATTACTACATGGAGAGCAGAGAGTGGTAGTATTGATTACTGCATGGAGAGCAGAGAGTGGTAGTATTGATTACTGCATGGAGAGCAGAGAGTGGTAGTATTGATTACTACATGGAGAGCAGAGAGTGGTAGTATTGATTACTGCATGGAGAGTGGTAGTATTGATTACTGCATGGAGAGTGGTAGTATTGATTACTGCATGGAGAGTGGTAGTATTGATTACTGCATGGAGAGCAGAGAGTGGTAGTATTGATTACTACATGGAGAGCAGAGAGTGGTAGTACTGCATGGAGAGTGGTAGTATTGATTACTGCATGGAGAGTGGTAGTATTGATTACTGCATGGAGAGTGGTAGTATTGATTACTGCATGGAGAGCAGAGAGTGGTAGTATTGATTACTCCATGGAGAGCAGAGAGTGGTAGTATTGATTACTGCATGGAGAGCAGTGAGTGGTAGTATTGATTACTACATGGAGAGCAGTGAGTGGTAGTATTGATTACTGCATGGAGAGCAGTGAGTGGTAGTATTGATTACTACATGGAGAGCAGAGAGTGGTAGTATTGATTACTCCATGGAGAGCAGAGAGTGGTAGTATTGATTACTGCATGGAGAGCAGTGAGTGGTAGTATTGATTACTACATGGAGAGCAGAGAGTGGTAGTATTGATTACTGCATGGAGAGCAGAGAGTGGTAGTATTGATTACTGCATGGAGAGCAGAGAGTGGTAGTATTGATTACTACATGGAGAGCAGAGAGTGGTAGTATTGATTACTGCATGGAGAGTGGTAGTATTGATTACTGCATGGAGAGTGGTAGTATTGATTACTGCATGGAGAGTGGTAGTATTGATTACTGCATGGAGAGCAGAGAGTGGTAGTATTGATTACTGCATGGAGTGCAGAGAGTGGTAATATTGATTACTGCATGGAGAGCAGTGAGTGGTAGTATTGATTACTACATGGAGAGCAGAGAGTGGTAGTATTGATTACTGCATGGAGTGCAGAGAGTGGTAATATTGATTACTGCATGGAGAGCAGTGAGTGGTAGTATTGATTGATAGATAGATAGATAGATAGATAGATAGATAGATAGATAGATAGATAGATAGATAGATAGATAGATAGATAGATAGATAGATAGATAGATAGATAGATAGATAGATAGATAGATAGATAGATAGATAGATAGATAGATAGGTACTTTATTGCTCCCCCGGGGGGGAAATTTCATTGTCAAGCAGCTACAACAAAACACAGGGCAGGTGCAAAATGCCACAACAAAAAGTACACAAAAGACAGATACACGGTACATGATACATAGAGCGGCAGTATGAAAAAGTATAGAAATACAAGATATCTGGAGTGCAAAAAAAAAGCTATAAAAAGGACATTGCATAGTATGAGTGGTTGGCTGAATATGTACACTATACATTGGTGGATGTTGGATGGTTAACTATACTATACAGGTCGATGGCAGAGAAATACTTCAGTAGCTAAAAATGCGTATGATATGAGCGAGGGTAATAATAGTTTACTTAATAGACAGACTGGGTAAATTAACAGGTAAGTGAACATTTTGCATGGTTAAATTAGTTAAATTAGCTGTACAGTTAGGTATACAGTTATATTTACAGATAAGTGAATACTTGCATGTTTACACAAACTGTACAGGTAAATGACAGGAAGAGATACTTTAATAGCTAAATGTGTGTATGATATCATTTGGGGTAATAATAGTAATTCCCTTAAAATACAGTCCTTAGTGCGCAGGGTTTAATTACAGACAACTGCACTTATTGCACATTCGATATACTAAAAGCAATGAGAAAAGGTGCAACTGGCAGGATACTAATATGCATTCCTGAGTGAATGCCTACGTCCAATAATTACTTACAATATTGCATGTGATATAATATAACAACTGTACATGAGTATGTATATACAGACCTGTATGAATAAATAGGTCCTGAGTGGATGAGTGCTGACGGACCAGAGTTACTCACGGATGGATGCATAATTGTTAAACTAGGTCCTAGCACCCCAACAGTTCCAGATCTATGTTGCCGACGGCACGGCACCCCGGTGAGGCATTATATAGTCTCATAGCCGCCGGCAGGAAGGACCTCCTGTAGCGCTCTCTGGCACACTGTGGTGGGATCAGTCTGTGACTGAAAGTGCTCCTTACTACATGGAGAGCAGAGAGTGGTAGTATTGATTACTGCATGGAGAGCAGAGAGTGGTAGTATTGATTACTGCATGGAGAGCAGAGAGTGGTAGTATTGATTACTGCATGGAGAGCAGTGAGTGGTAGTATTGATTACTACATGGAGAGCAGAGAGTGGTAGTATTGTATTTATTACTGCATGGAGACTGGTATTATTGATTACTGCATGGAGAGCAGAGAGTGGTAGTATTGATTACTGCATGGAGAGCAGAGAGTGGTAGTATTGATTACTGCATGGAGAGCAGAGAGTGGTAGTATTGATTACTGCATGGAGAGCAGAGAGTGGTAGTATTGATTACTGCATGGAGAACAGTGAGTGGTAGTATTGATTACTACATGGAGAGTGGTAGTATGGATTACTGCATAGAGAGAGCAGAGAGTGGTAGTATTGATTACTGAATGGAGAGCAGAGAGTGGTAGTATTGATTACTGCATGGAGAGCACAGAGTGGTAGTATTGATTCATGCATGGAGAGAGCAGTCACCTTGTTACCTGCCTGACTTCACCATGTTGACACTATCTACCTCACACCTTTGGTCTGGGGTGGTCTGGTCTTCTGTCTGGTCTACCTTTGGTTTGGTCTGGTCTGGGGTGGTCTGGTCTGCTGTCTGGTCTACTTTGGTTTGGTCTGGTCTGGGGTGGTCTGGTCTGCTGTCTGGTCTACCTTTGGTTTGGTCTGGTCTGGGGTGGTCTGGTCTGCTGTCTGGTCTACCTTTGGTTTGGTCTGGTCTGGGGTGGTCTGGTCTGCTGTCTGGTCTACCTTTGGTTTGGTCTGGTCTGGGGCGGTTGCATACATAGACTTGGACAATGGGTGATCAGATACCTTTATTTGCAGTGAGGGTTAGGTTGAAGGGTTCAAAGATACGTTTGCAGTGGTGTTGCTAGTTTCCTGTGAATGCTAGCATTATGGTCAGTGTGTCAAATATGTAATCTACTCCTCTCTGATGTACTAGGCCAAGTCTTCATAAAATGCAATCACCTTTACTATTAGCAAAGGCTTTTATTAGATACCACTGTGATGTTTTGCTGTGTAAAATGTTTGTACTGTATTATACTGTACTGTATTGTATGGTACTGTATGGTACTGTACTGTATTGTACTGTGATGCTGTGTTAAATGTTTGTACTGTATTGTATTGTACTGTATTGTTTGTACTGTATTGTTTTACTGTGATGCTGTGTTAAATGCTGTACCATATTGTATTGTATTGTATTGTATTGTACTGTATTGTTTGTACTGTGATGCTGTGTTAAATGCTGTACCGTATTGTATTGTATTGTATTGTACTGTATTGTTTATACTGTGATGCTGTGTTAAATATTGTACTGTATTGTATTGTATTGTACTGTACTGTATTGTTTGTACTGTGATGTTGTGTTAAATGTCTTTGCTGTGTTTGTGGTTTTCCATTGTGTACATTACATTCTCATTCTTGAAGTTTCCAGTAGGCCTAGAAGCCAGCTTATTCTTGTGTGCTCACACATGTGCAGTAATTATGCCTTAGATAGGATCTAGCCAAAGAGAGTGCTATTTGCTTATTTCTAGTATATGTGTATTTAGTATTGTATTGTAGTAGTATATTTGTATATTTGTCTAAAGGTTTAAGATTCTACCGAAATGCTTGTCACCATGGAGTATACCTGGGGGGTCTGATGGATTAGACCCTTTCTTCTTTAAGGTTGCTGCCCCTATCATCGCCGAGTATCTCTGACCTTTTTAACCTGTCTCTCCTATCTGAGGAGGTTCCCATTGCTTGGAAGGCAGCCATGTTGCATCCTTTATTTAAAGGGGGAGATCACTGCCTGGGGGAGATCACTGCCTGTCTCCAACGGAGTACCCCAAGGCTCGATCCTAAGCCCCACGCTCTTCTCAATTTACATCAACAACATAGCTTAGGCAGTAGGAAGCTCTCTCATACATTTAAATGCGGATGATACGGTCTTATACTCAGCTGGCCCTTCCCCGGATTTTGTGTTAAACTCTCTACAACAAAGCTTTCTTAGTGTCCAACAAGCTTTCTCTGCCCTTAACCTTGTTCTGAACACCTCCAAAACAAAGGTAATGTGGTTTGGTTAAAAAAAGGCCCCTCTCCCCACAGGTGTGATTACTACCTCTGAGAGTTTAGAGCTTGCGGTAGTCACCTCATAAAAATACTTGGGAGTATGGCTGGACGGTACGTTGTCCTTCTCTCAGCTAATTTCAAAGCTGCAGGCTAAGGTTACATCTAAACTTTCCTCTATCGTAATCGCTCCTCTTTCACCCCAGCTGCCAAACTAACTTTGATTCAGATGACCATCCTACCCATGATAGATTACGGAGACATAATTTATAGTTCGGCAGGTAAAGGTGCTCTCGAGTGGCTAGATATTCTTTACCATCAGATTTGCCACCAATGCTCCTTATAGGACACATCACTGCACTCTATACTCCTCTGTAAACTGGTAATCTCTGTATACTTATAAAACCCTCTTAGGCCTCACTCCCCCCTATCTGAGATACCTACGCAACCCTCATCCTCCACATACAACACCCGTTCTGCCAGTCATATTCTGTTAAAGGTCCCCAAAGCACACACATCCCTGGGTCGCTCGTCTTTTCAGTTCGCTGCAGCTAGCGACTGGAACGAGCTGCAACAATCACTCAAACTGGACAGTTTTATCTCAATCTCTTTATTCAAAGACCCAATCATAGACATTCTTACTGACAGTTGTGGCTACTTTGCGTGATGTATTGTCATCTCTACCTTCTTGCCTTTGTGCTGTTGTCTGTGCCCAATAGTGTTTGTACCATGTTTTGTGCTGCTACCATGTTGTGTTGCTACCATGTTGTTGTCATGTTGCGTTGCTACCATGTTGTTGTCATGTTGTGTTGCTACCATGTTGTTGTCATGTTGTGTTGCTACCATGCTGTTGTTGTCATGTTGTGTTGCTACCATGTTGTTGTCATGTTGTGTTGCTACCATGCTGTTGTTGTCATGTTGTGTTGCTACCATGTTGTTGTCATGTTGTGTTGCTACCATGCTGTGTTGTCATGTTGTGTTGCTACCATGCTGTGTTGTCATGTGCTGCTGCCTTGCTGTGTTGTTGTTTTAGGTCTCTCGTTATGTAGTGTTGTGGTGTCTCTCTTTATGTAGTGTTGTGGTGTCTCTCTTTATGTAGTGTTGTGGTGTATCTCTTTATGTAGTGTTGTGGTGTCTCTCTTTATGTAGTGTTGTGGTGTATCTCTTTATGTAGTGTTGTGGTGTCTCTCTTTATGTAGTGTTGTGGTGTCTCTCTTTATGTAGTGTTGTGGTGTCTCTCTTTATGTAGTGTTGTGGTGTCTCTCTTTATGTAGTGTTGTGTTGTATCTCTTTATGTAGTGTTGTGGTGTATCTCTTTATGTAGTGTTGTGGTGTCTCTCTTGTCTTAGGTATCTCTTTATGTAGTGTTGTGGTGTCTCTCTTTATGTAGTGTTGTGGTGTCTCTCTTGTCTTAGGTATCTCTTTAT
>CM042383.1:2715990-2833106 GCA_023634145.1 Thymallus thymallus
CCGGTACAACAAACAACTCAAGGTAGTTTAAAACACTGACTTGTCCATCTGTTCGCTACTTTACAGACAATGCCCCATTCAGCGTCTATGATCCAACAATCCTTTTTAGCAGCACCAGAGTAACACGCTTGGCCATTACCACTACTACAAAATTGAACGGCTTTGTCCGACACAAATCCTGGATACAGATTGCTGCAGTATGTTATCACTGCATTAGGTGCAACTCCCAGGAGTACCTTGAAGGAGTGCAATGAACGGTACACAAAGTAGGTTTCCTTCTACAGATCCTTCTATATCAGTACAATCAATGACCATCCAGTTAACACATCAAACCTTAAAGATAGACAGGAAAGCACATTGATGGGCAGCAGAGATCCATCCCTCCTCCTGGATATAGACATTCTTCGACTTCACTGCCTCTTCATTGGTAAGGTCCCTTGCACCATAAAGACACTTGACCTCCCAGTGGTGACCATCCGGTGAGGCACCCAGGATCCCAGACCCCGTGACCCAAAGCCCTGACACAGGCAACACCCCATCCAACGACAGTCCCAAGAACCCGGTTTAGCAGTGACAGAGTTATACGCTTCAATCTAAACCAAAATTCCTGGGCAATCCATCAGCACACTGCCGATGCCCAGCCTACAACTGGATGCTAGTGCTCAGACGGCAGAGTAAAATATCAACCATACAGATAGACGCACAATATAAATAGTGGTGTCTGGTATGAAACCAGGCCACAATCTAACAAATAGGCAGTCAGTGCTGTAAAACATCAATATACTTTAGATCAGAAGGCATGTGTTACTAAACTGAACCTCCTCCAGATCTCTACAGGTGAACAACATGACATCCTCTGGTGCAGGTTCAATGAATGGTGGAAAAAATTATTGGAACCATATCCGTGTTTGACCGCTAGGTTTTATGGGTATTATGACTCATAATGTGGTACTCTATTGTGTAAAACCCAACACTATTCCTATTAATTATTCTGGATATAATGTCAATAAATTACATTACCTAGTGGGCTTCTTCACAATATGATCTGGTCATGAAATAACATGACAAATACATTTACTTCTGAAAATTGAAACAGTACAAGGGACTTCAAGTAGTCTACTTGAACTTGAATTAGGAGCTCAGTAATTCAAGTACTGGAATAGGCCTACATTGAACGTCTGACATTTACTCAACTTTAATTATTGTAGCCAATTCATCATTTATGATCAGTTTCTGTTTCGTTTGTTTCCTGCCGCTTCAATTGAAGGGTGTTGCGGTAAAATCACGTGGTTATTATGAGGACGACAACATCTAATGTTGGCTTCAACTTGGCTTTCCATACAAATCCTACCATTTCAAAATAAACCTGGTTTTTGAACTCTTTCTCGTCATAAAAACCGAGACGGTGAGATTCAAATGGTGAGTGTAATGCTACCGCTTTTTATGTCTTTATTATGTGGGCCTTCAGCCACATAGGCTACAGAAATATCACCATGCATCCAATCCATTTAGTCAGGCAAGTACACATTATTCTACCATATTCTAGGATGTAATAACTATTAGAATATCAATGCTTTGCCAAGGCCTAAAACGTTAATTATTCTTAAAGTGGTAATGGCCTATGGGGGGGGGGGGGGTTCGATATTAGGCCCTATATGTACAATTATATAAATTATACTATTCTATAACATTGAGGTCCTTGAAAATTATATACTGAACAAAATAAATAAAGCAACATGTAAAGTGTTGGTCCCAAGATCCATGAGCTGAAGTAAAAGATCCCAGAAATGTTCCATACGCACAAAAAGCTTATTTCTCTAAGATTTTGTTTTCCCAGTGCTGTTTTTGTACCACCCTGTGGAGCAGGAAAAGCCCACAGAATCATGTCCATTATAAATGACCCCCTAGAGCAACACACAGCATTAAAACTACATAGTATGGTCTGCTCCACTAGGTTCCACAAGGGCTCCACTAGGCTCCACTCCACTAGGTTCCACTAGGGCTCCACTAGGCTCCACTCCACTAGGGCTCCACTCCACTAGGGTTCCACTAGGGCTCCACTAGGGCTCCACTCCACTAGGGTTCCACTAGGGCTCCACTAGGCTCCACTCCACTAGGGCTCCACTCCACTAGGGTTCCACTAGGGCTCCACTAGGCTCCACTCCACTAGGGCTCCACTCCACTAGGGTTCCGCTAGGGCTCCACTAGGCTCCACTCCACTAGGGTTCCTCTAGGGCTCCACTCCACTAGGGTTCCTCTAGGGCTCCACTCCACTAGGGTTCCACTAGGGCTCCACTAGGCTCCACTCCACTAGGGCTCCACTCCACTAGGGTTCCACTAGGGCTCCACTCCACAAGGGTTCCACTAAGGCTCCACTCCACTAGGGCTCCACTCCACTAGGAGTGGAGCCACTCCACTAGGGCTCCACTCCACTAGGGTTCCACTAGGGTTCCACTAGGGCTCCACTTCACTAGGGCTCCACTCCACTAGGGCTCCACTCCACTAGGGTTCCACTAGGGTTCCACTAGGGCTCCACTCCACTAGGGCTCCACTTCACTAGGGCTCCACTCCACTAGGGCTCCACTAGGGCTCCACTAGGGCTCCATTAGGGCTCCACTCCACTAGGGCTCCACTCCACTAGGGCTCCACTCCACTAGGGGTCCATTAGGGCTCCACTATAATCCACTCTCTCCGCTTCAATCCAAATCCAAGTACATAAATATAGGATCTGCGGTGGCAAATTTCAAATTCCTTTACAAACAATTAGAAGCGACAAAGTGTCACTCAGCTCCTATGGATCCCAGCATGGCACTTCCTTGTGGTTCTACAAACAACCCCCCCCACCCCCAACTGTAATGTCCCTCGTTATAAAGACCTGTAACTACCTCCCACCCGCAATGAGGTGTCCTTGTGGTTAGATAGAGAGGTATAACAGAGATGACAGCTCAGTGACTGCTCAGTGACAGCTCAGTGACAGCTCCTGACCACCTCCTGCTGCTGCTGCTGAGTAGAGCGCTTCACTGACATGCAAGAGTGTGTGTGTGTGTGTGTGTGCTGAATGTGTATGTGTGTGTATGTGCCTTTGCCAGTGTGTGTGTGTGTGCGTGTCTTCGGGCCTGTCAGGGAGATGGATTGGGTCTGGGACAGATTGACGTGTCGATGACAGCTGCCCGGCAACCTAGCGGTTGTCAGGTCAACACACTCTGACAGGAAACTGACGACCCAATTTCCTGATTAGTGATGTATCCCACTCCCTATCTTTAGAGGAGAGGTGTCTGTACACACTCTGACCTGTCGGTAGACCAGATACAGTCTGTGAGATGAGAGAGTGAGTCACATGGGTTGACTCTGGCAAATAATAAACAAAAAGAAAGTCTAACAGAAATTAAATAAAATAAGAACTCACACATCTTTACCCAAATCTTCAGTTGTTGGAATAACACTGGAGTCAAATTGGAGGACCACTGGTGTTCAACAGTAAGATAGATGGTCTGGAGTCAAATTGGAGGACCACTGGTGTTCAACAGTAAGATAGATGGTCTGGAGCCAAATTGGAGGACCACTGGTGTTCAACAGTAAGATAGATGGTCTGGAGCCAAATTGGAGGACCACTGTTGTTTCAACAGTAAGATAGATGGTCTGGAGTCAAATTGGAGGACCACTGGTGTTCAACAGTAAGATAGATGGTCTGGAGCCAAATTGGAGGACCACTGGTGTTCAACAGTAAGATAGATGGTCTGGAGCCAAATTGGAGGACCACTGGTGTTCAACAGTAAGATAGATGGTCTGGAGCCAAATTGGAGGACCACTGTTGTTTCAACAGTAAGATAGATGGTCTGGAGCCAAATTGGAGGACCACTGGTGTTTCAACAGTAAGATAGATGGTCTGGAGCCAAATTGGAGGACCACTGGTGTTCAACAGTAAGATAGATGGTCTGGAGTCAAATTGGAGGACCACTGGTGTTCAACAGTAAGATAGATGGTCTGGAGTCAAATTGGAGGACCACTGTTGTTTCAACAGTAAGATAGATGGTCTGGAGCCAAGTTGGAGGACCACTGTAGTTTCAACAGTAAGATAGATGGTCTGGAGCCAAATTGGAGGACCACTGGTGTTCAACAGTAAGATAGATGGTCTGGAGCCAAATTGGAGGACCACTGTTGTTTCAACAGTAAGATAGATGGTCTGGAGCCAAATTGGAGGACCACTGTAGTTTCAACAGTAAGATAGATGGTCTGGAGCCAAATTGGAGGACCACTGTTGTTTCAACAGTAAGATAGATGGTCTGGAGCCAAATTGGAGGACCACTGGTGTTCAACAGTAAGATAGATGGTCTGGAGCCAAATTGGAGGACCACTGGTGTTCAACAGTAAGATAGATGGTCTGGAGCCAAATTGGAGGACCACTGGTGTTCAACAGTAAGATAGATGGTCTGGAGCCAAATTGGAGGACCACTGGTGTTCAACAGTAAGATAGATGGTCTGGAGCCTCTAGTAAACCAGGTTGGACTCCAAGCATCCAAGTCTATCGAATGTTGAGGCTATGTGTTCTAAGTTCAGACCATATCTGATATTAACTGCTTTGGGATTTCAAGGTAAGACAGGCGATATATCTCATTCCACTATATCTGTATCCTAGTTCTTATTACCGTTATGAAGGGTAAAATACAGCACCATGGGAAAGTTAGCCTGCCTGGTCCCAGACCTGTATGTGCTTACCAAACTCTTGATCAAGGAGCATACCTCCCAACTAAGAAACCCCGCCCCTGTAATGTTCCTGCTCTGATTTAATGAGACTTCCAAACATTAATCTCCCTTCCCTAGACGGAGATCTGATGAGGGACATGGCACCCTGAACACAGACACCCAACAGAGGGAGAACACTCTCTCTCTCTCTCTCTCTCTCTCTCTCTCTCTCTCTCTCTCTCTCTCTCTCTCTCTCGATCCCCTCCCCTCTCTATCTCTCCTCTCTGTTTCTCTTTCTCTACTCTCTCTCTACTGTCTTCCTGGAAAATTCATTAACTTTGTGCAGTATAATGAGAGAAAGTATGGGGTCCATATGGTGCCAGACAGACAGGGAGACCAGACAGGGAGACCAGTCAGGGAGACCAGTCAGAGAGGGGGAGAGAGGAGGGTATGGGGTCCATATAGAGAGAGAAAAAGAGGGTGTGATGGGGAGAGGGGGTGTGACACACCTGTCACACTAGTGAAGTTCACCTCTTCTTACTGACTCAGACTTGTTCAGTCAAAAGAACCAATCTTTCAACTCATTTAGTTCATTTCAGTCAGTAATATCCAAAGCACGATGATCTGAAATGACTCTAGAAGCCTCTTGTTCTCATGTCGTTCACCATAGGGGGCTTATTGGAGCGATCAGTTGTGACTGAGTCTTGTAAATAAGTGCTTTAAACAATGTACATTTGTTGATTACTAGACACACAAATACAATTATTTCTTGATGCATTTGAAACAAGATCTAGTTGCTTGACACAACCGGACTAGACTGTGAACAACTTTTGGTGAATTCTTGACTATCTGAGGGTGGTAAGCACAATATCATAGTTTTTTTGAGCAGAGACCTGTGTCCATCATAACATTCAATAATCTATTAACTGCATTTATTCATTTATTCTTGCACCATGCTAACAATTACCAGCAACGCAATATTAGCCACTTTCAATGCAACATACCAAAACAAAATGAACTAAGAATTAGTATGCAAAACTAACTATGCAAGAGATGTTGTTGTAGGCAGAAAGCATCGGAATAGGATTCTATTGCATTCACATGCAGACCGGTGTGCCATAACCAATCAGAGCTGCAGTAGGGCCTATATGCAAATAGACCATTGCCATATATGGATTTGTGCCATTCACTTTGAACTGGACTGTGTTTACAGCATGAGCAGTCGTGAGTAGATGCGCTTGTTTGCTGCATGTAGCCACATGAGCACATTTGTTCATATCCTTTGCTAGTTAGTGAGTTATTAGACCAGTTATAGATCATTTTTGTAGTCAGCAATGGAAGAGCCATTGCTTCCTACAAGACCACAACATTTGTACATTTCTAGACATCTTTGAAAAGTCAGTCAGGTAAAGAGATTTTATATGTCTTAAAGGGGCAGTGTTGTATTTTGAGACAGGCTTGAATAAGCTAAGTAGCCAATAGGCAGAGGGTAGCATAATTTGTCTGCTTATCTGTAAAAATGGTATGGGAATAATGATGCATTTTATTTTGTAAAGTGGTTTCTTGCATCAAACAACACCAGTTTAAGTCACCTCCTTGTCTGAAGGACCAGTGGATAAGCAGGTTCATGTCAAGACCTGCATGTTGTTTCCAGAAGTCTAATGGAATGTAGGCCTACATTGAACACCACACATTGTCTGCTACTGCTACATGATGATCAAATAGCCACAGTAGCCTGTTAAAACTGTAACTTCAAGCGAGTACAGCCTCAGTGTTCACAGTAAACGTGCACAGGAAGTTGCCCAGTTCTAAAATATGTATTGTTATTACCATGCTGTATGCCTGCAATTTGAAACGAATCATGACTCTCGAACTGAACATCGCTACTGCACTCCTGAACTCCTCTCAAATGGCACCTGATTCCATTACACTATAGGTCTCTGGTCAAAAGTAATGTACTTGATAGGGTGCCATTTGGGACAAATCCTATTTTTTACTAGGCAAGTCAGTTAAGAACAAATTCTTATTTACAATGACGGCCTAGGAACAGTGGGTTAACTGCCTTGTTCAGGGGCAGAACGACAGATTTTTCACCTTGTCAGCTCGGGGTTTCGATCCAGCAACCTTTCGGTTACAGGCCCAACACCCCAACCCCTATGTAGTGAACTGTTTTTGACCAAAGCCTTATAGTCCCTGGTAAAAAGTAGTGCACTATATAGGGAATAGGGTGCCTTTTGGGAGGCACCCTCAATGAACAATAACGTAGCCTTTGTAATAATATGAATGAGTAATCATGATTCTATTGTTGTACATCTGCCTGAACTAAGACTGCTTTATACATAGCTACACTAATTCAATGACAATCATTTCCCCAGTCATGCAGAGATTGGCAAGGACTTGTTACCAGGAGTAATGATTGGGAAATGTTTGTTCTTGTGATTGCAGCTGATTGCTGCTGGACCCTCCTTGGCATGTCAGTAGTGGATTGAAACGGCACCTGTTTTGCTTTCTGTAATAAAATACTATTCTGTATTCTCCCAAACATGTAGAGATAGGATCCAGCAACATGTAAATATGGGATCCAGCAACATGTAGAGATAGGATCCAGCAACATGTAGAGGAGGATCCAGCAACATGTAGAAATAGGATCCAGCAACATGTAGAGGAGGATCCAGCAACATGCAGAGATAGGATCCAGCAACATGTAGATATAGGATCCAGCAACATGTAGATATAGGATCCAGCAACATGTAGAGGAGGATCCAGCAACATGCAGAGATAGGATCCAGCAACATGTAGAGGGGGATCCAGCAGCAATCCCAATTCTATCTAAGCGTTCTGTGACAATGCAACCCATAAACAGATCTCTGTAACACCAAGCAACTGCACAGTAGGATGGTCAGCACTCTAGCTCTCTGTGACAGTAGGGCATCACAGTAGGATGGTCAGCACTCTAGCCCTCTGTGACAGTAGGACATCACAGTAGGATGGTCAGCACTCTAGCCCTCTGTGACAGTAGGACATCACAGTAGGACTGATGCTGTTGACTGAATCAGGACTGGTGTGGATCTTTATGACTCAGCCTGTGATCTTTATAGTTGTGGAGAAGGCAGTCACCATGCAGACCACTAACCAGGTTGCATCCTAAAAAGCACCCTATTAATTGCACTACTTCTGATCAGGGCTCATTTGGGAAGCAACCCTATGGCTCACTATGGAGCCCCTCTAGTGGGGTGGGGAGTCATCCCCCCACATCTGATGTTCTCTTCCCTATATATATTTTTTTTCTTTGTATTTAACCTTTATTTAACTAGGCAAGTCAGTTAAGAACAAATTCTTATTTACAATGACACATCAACAGGTGTTTTTTCACCTTGTCAGGTCAGGTATTCGAACCAGCAACCTTTCAGTTACTGGCCCAATGCTCTAACCGCTAGGCTACCTGGCCCCCTTACCTGTTGGCCCTGGTCAAAAGTAATTACCTAAATGGTAAATAGGAGCCATTTGGGACATGAGCAGCTGAGCAATCACAGCTTGATGTAACCTGTCTCTGTAGTCCTGTCTCTGTAGTCTCTGTAGTCTCTGTAGTCCTGTCTCTGTAGTCCTGTCTCTGTAGTCTCTGTAGTCCTGTCTCTGTAGTCCTGTCTCTGTAGTCTCTGTAGTCCTGTCTCTGTAGTCCTGTCTCTGTAGTCCTGTCTCTGTAGTCTCTGTAGTCCTGTCTCTGTAGTCCTGTCTCTGTAGTCTCTGTAGTCCTGTCTCTGTAGTCCTGTCTCTGTAGTCTCTGTAGTCCTGTCTCTGTAGTCCTGTCTCTATAGTCTCTGTAGTCCTGTCTCTGTAGTCCTGTCTCTGTAGTCTCTGTAATCCTGTCTCTGTAGTAAGTCCTTTGTTATCTCACGATGATGGGAGAGTAGTGGTAGAGACCTGATGGTCACGAATGTTAACATCCTGTGTGACTCAGTTGGTAAGAGTGTGATGTTAACAATGCAGAGATCACACACTAAAAGATGTGTTAGGACCAACTGGGCTGAATCATCCAGGATTGACTCGCAGAGCGAGACCTCAACCAAACGTGCAAGAAAAAAGCTCAAGGTCAGTCCTATGATAAAGCAGCATGTTACCATTTTACCATAAAGCCAGAGAGGGAACCGAGCCTCCTAGTCTTTCTCTCTCTCTTTCTCCCTGACCGCTTTCTCTGAGCACTCTCTCTCTCTCTGTTTCTCTCTCTAGCGCTCTCTCTCTCTGAGCTCTCTCCCTTTCTCTCTCTCTCTCTCTCTCTCTCTCTCTCTCTCTCTCTCTCTCTCTCTCTCTCTCTCTCTCTCTCTCTTTCTCTCTCTCTCCCTCTCTCTCTCTCTGTTTCTCTCTCTATCGCTCTCTCTCTCTGAGCTCTCTACCTTTCTCTCTGAGCTGTCTCTCTCTTTCTCTCTCTCTCTCACTCTCTCTCTCTCTCTCTCTCTTCCTCTCTCTTTCTCTCTCTCTCTCTCTCTCTCTCTGTTTCTCTCTCTATCGCTCTCTCTCTCTGAGCTCTCTACCTTTCTCTCTGAGCTGTCTCTCTCTTTCTCTCTCTCTCTCTCTCTCTCTCTCTCTCTCAATTTCAACTCAATTTAAGGGCTTTATTGGCATGGGAAACACATGTTAACATTGCCAAAGCAAGTGAAGTAGATCATAAACACAAGTGAAATAAACAATACAAATTAACAGTAAATATTACACTCACAGAAGTTCCAAAAGAATAATGACATTTCAAATGTCATATTATGGCAATAGATAGATAGATAGATAGATAGATAGATAGATAGATAGATAGATAGATAGATAGATAGATAGATAGGTACTTTATTGATCCCCCAAGGGATTGTGCAGATATTTAAAGTACAAATGGATAATATCTCTCTCTCTCTCTCTCTCTGTAGGGGGCTATTAGGGGGCTATTAGGGGACTACAGGTTGCAGGTCCTTGTCACATACACAGTCTGTTTATGCCTCATAATTTAAATGTGTCTCTGTAGAAGGCTGCTTTTTAAATGCAAGCAGCACCTGGTCCCAGCTTTGGTATTCTGTTTGCTGCTCTTCCTCGCTGGTGTCGGGCTTTAAAGTCAGGATATTAAATGAAAGTAGGACTACGTGGGTCTCTTGCTTGGAAATAAATGCATGTTGGAGGATGGACCCATGCGTCGCTATGGGTCCTGGTGAAAAGTGCACCTAAAGGGAATAGGGTTCCATTTAGAACGCAGCCTAAATGACGTTATCTATCTTTCCTGCTATATCTTTGGTGGCACAACACAGTGGTGAAAGCGGTGCCTGTTACAGGATGGAAATGACCAGTAGGAGAGAGGGAAACAATCAACACTTTATTACCACACAACGAACAACCCTGGCCAGTGGCCATCTTAAGGACTATGGAAAGAAGGGCTATCAGATAGTTACATACAAGCTTACAGTACAACCAGACATAAAGTGCCCTAAACCAGTGCACTTACGTAGGTCAGTGACGCACTAACACTAGCATGTGCTGCCACCTTGCTGGCTGTGTTTTTATACTTATCCCGTTCCCACAGGGTTAAAGGTACTGACTGGCGGTCAGATTTCCCAATCAGAGGTCACTGGGTGTGGCTCCAAAGCTCCAGAGGTGCAAACAGAGTAGCCTGTAAACACCCATCCTCTTCCTCTGCTCTCTGCAGGGTGAGGGAGTCACATGCTGACTAAACCGGCCGTGTTACGTGAGCAAGCATAGCAAAATAAATGTGCACATTGTCACGGGGTGAAGAATCACACGACAAGGACTGTTTCAATAAATGCCCAGAGGGTGGATTTATTGACACACAAATAGTGAAAAGGTGACAAACAGGTGTAGAAGTGCGCTGGTGCAGTCTGTGCTCTCCGCCTTGATCCTTGTGCAGGGTGCTCGTGCTCGTGCTCGATGGCGGCTATCCGGTCACACGCTGCTGTCTACAGGGATTGAGAGAGAGAGAGATTAGCTGCAGTCTTTCTGGAGGTCGCACTCCCTGTGGCAAGAACTGCTGGGCTTATAATGCTGCCGGCTGACGAGCTGCAGCTGGGACCGATCAGCCGGTAACGAGGAAGTGCAGGTGTTCTGCCTCCGTTTCCAGGGCGACGCTGATGAGATACCAGGACGCTCGTCACAACATACATATTATTCAATAATTTCACCCAAACTGCTCACACGCGTAACGGGTGTCTGTGTAGCCAGGTGCTAAAATATAAATTGGTTCTCTTTTAGACTGGTGATGGGCTGCAGGTCCCGCCTTTCCCGTCTACTCATTGGTCTTTAGAAGCTCTCTCTTCTTTTTAGGATCGCTCTCTTCTTCCAGACCTTTGATTTAAACACAGACCAGTCTAAAGAATAATGAGGCTCATGCTAATAGCTTTATTTTCTCATTAATTCTGACCTGAGCTCCCCTTGATGTCTCCATCTTGTCTCCGTCTTCTTCAAGGAATAACATTTCCACTGATCTATGTCACAGAAGTCAATACAACATTTTTAATCATCAAATACAATTATAGATTTTTTCCCTTATGAAGTTGAGTCTATTACTAAATGATAATCACCTAAAAGAGACCTGAGATCACCTGGAATAACAATTCACAACTGAAGTTTAGTCAACTACTGTCAACCTCAAAGAGCATTTACATTTCAATTTTCAATATAAAATTCTTGTTGCCATCCCAAGTCAAGCCAGGCATGACTGAGCTGCGTCCCAAATGGCAACTTGTTCACTATATGGGCCCTGGCCAAAGGTAGTGCACTATATAGGGATTGCAGGTTGACATTTACTGTCATGAATCTTGACCTGGAGACACCTCTGCAGAGTTGTCACTAGCTAGCAAAGCCACAAAGTAATAACATCTCATTTGAACCCTAACTCTAATCTTAACCACACTGCTAACCCTAATGCCTAACTCTAACCTTAACCACACTGCTAACCCTAATGCCTAACTCTAACCTTAACCACACTGATAACCCTAATGCCTAACTCTAACCTTAACCACACTGCTAACCCTAATGCCTAACTCTAACCTTAACCACACTGCTAACCCTAATGCCTAACTCTAACCTTAACCACACTGCTAACCCTAATGCCTAACTCTAACCTTAACCACACTGCTAACCCTAATGCCTAACTCTAACCTTAACCACACTGCTAACCCTAATGCCTAACTCTAACCTTAACCACACTGCTAACCCTAATGCCTAACTCTAACCTTAACCACACTGCTAACCCTAATGCCTAACTCTAACCTTAACCACACTGATAACCCTAATGCCTAACTCTAACCTTAACCACACTGCTAACCCTAATGCCTAACTCTAACCTTAACCACACTGCTAACCCTAATGCCTAACTCTAACTGAACTTAAATTAAGACCAAAAAGCTTAATTGTTTTCATCAATTTTTATGATAGCCAATTTTGACTTTGCAGCTGGCCCATCTAGCGGAAATCACTCAGTTCTGCCTGCTGAGGAAGATTCACGACAAAAAACGTCAACCTGCATAGGGAATGGGCCATTTGGGCAGCCAGGTCACCCGTGAAACAAGTCAGTATTCGAAGTCTATCCATGTCTGAGGACGTCGGGAGATGAGGTAGAAACAGACCACTAGGGGCAACAGTGAGCAGTGAGGTTTTGGTTTTGCATTGTGGACGGGGACGGTGGAATGGAGTAAGCATTTGCCTCTGATTTTGTATATTTAACCCTTTACTTAACCATTCAGAGTTAATGCCTTACCTTAAGGATTTGGAGTTAATGCCTGAACTTAACCCTAACCATAAATATTCTGCATTGATATTTTTTGTTGTTGTCTTGGACTAGGCTTCATTTGTGTCTAGAAACCAGCCCTAACCCTGTAAGACCAAAGATCCAATTTATACATTCTATTACGCTCATTTTAATAAGGTTTTCTGAATTTCAGTTTGTATACATATTTGGGGGAAATGTTGCAAAAATACAACATTGGGTTTCAATGGTTGCAAGAAAACTATGAAATTATATAAAAATCACATTAAAAACATTTACATGTGATGGAAAAATTGTATATTTGTACACAATATGACCAAAAGTATGTGGACACCTGCTCGTCGAACATCTCATTCCAAAATGGAGTTGATCCCCCTTTTCTGCTATAACAGCCTCCACTCTTCTGGGAAAGTGATGTTGGGCGATTAGGCCTGGCTCACAGTCGGCGTTCCAATTCATTCCAAAGGTGTTCGATGGGGTTGAGGTCAGGGCTCTGTGCAGGCCAGTCAAGTTCTTCCACACGGATCTCGACAAACAATTTCTGACTTCTCTTTGTGCAAGGGGCATTGTCATGCTGAAAAAGGAGAGGGCCTTTCCCAAATTGTTGCCACAAAGTTGGAAGCACAGAATCATCTAGAAAGTCATTGCATGCTGTATCGTTAATATTTCACTTCACTGGAACTAACAGGCCAAACCCAGATTCGTCCGTCGGACTGCCAGATGGTGAAGCGTGATTCATCACTCCAGAGAACGTTTCAGAGTCCAATGGCAGCAAGGTTTACACCACTCTAGCTAACGCTTGGCATTGCGCATGGTGATATTAGGCTGCTTGGCCATGGAAACCCATTTTATGAATCTCCCAACGAACAGTTCTTGTGCTGAAGTTGCTTCCAGAGGCAGTTTGGAACTTAGTAGTGAGTGTTGCAAACGAGGATAGACGATTTTTACGCGCTACGCGCTTCAGCACTCTGCGGTCCCGTTCGTGAGCTTGTGTGGCCTACCACTTCCTGGCTGAGCCATTGTTGCTCCTAGACATTTCCACTTCACAATAACAGTGCTTACAGTTGACCGGGGCAGCTCTAGCAGGGCAGAAATTTTACAAACTGACTTGTTGGAAAGGTGGCATCATATGACGGTGCCACGTTGAAAGTCACTGAGCTCTTCACTAAGTCCAAATCCTTATCTCCGTCCATGGCTAGCTAGCCACTGGAAGACAACAACAATAAAATGTTTAGCTGTCAATGACGTTTGGCGTTTGTTATGATGTGATTGGTGTGAAGCCAAATCCAAACTGGCTTCCCTTTACACGTTTCTTTGCTGCGCCAGGACCATTCACAGTTGGGCTCACTCAGTTTAGCTCAATGCTGATTGGCTATTATTATTGTTATTATTATTTTTTATCAAGGGAGGCTTTTCTTGCATTCAATGCTGCCAATGGAAACAATATCATACTCTTTTTGATCAGGCAGCATCATATAGATGGCCTACACATACAGAGACAGAAGGTTTCACTCCAGTGAGATACATTCAGCCTCTTGCGAAGGAAATTTATGAAACACAGAGGGACAAAGGATTATTATTATAATATTTTTTTTTATTCTTGTTAAATTTTTTAGGGAAGCTTGGCTGCCCTTGGCATCCATGAATACACACCACTGATGGACAGGTTTCTAATGACTCAGAAGCTACTGATGCCACAATAATCATACCAACACACAACAATACCACTAAGAGACACATCTGGATCTAAGGAGATGAACTAGGTAGTGTTGGACATGATTTGGGACAAATGGCTCCGGCCATGGAGCGGGGCAATTTACCGGGCCCGGACTGGGCACCGGTGGGACAAACGGCTCCGGCCATGGAGCGGGGAACATAACTTGGCCCGGACTGGGCACCGGTGGGACAATCGGCTCCGGCCATGGAGTGGAGCAGACTACCGGACCTGGACTGGACACCGGTGGAGCGGACTGTTCTGGCACTGGAGCGGAGCAGACAGCCAGACCCGGACTCTGGGTTGTGGACCGTCGTAGGAGGCTCTGGTTGGTGGACCTTCGCTGGAGGTTCCGGGCTGCGGACCTTCGCTGAAGGTTTCGGGCTAAGGACCTTCGCTGGGGGTTCCGGGCTAAGGACCTTCGCTGGGGGTTCCGGGCTACGGACCTTCGCTGGGGGTTCCGGGCTGCGAACCTTCGCTGGGGGTTCCGGGCTGCGGACCATCGCTGGAGGTTCCGGGCTGCGGACCTTCGCTGGAGGTTCCGGGTTGCGGACCTTTGCTGGAGGTTCCGGGTTGCGGACCTTTGCTGGAGGTTCCGGGCTGCGGAACCTTCTCTGAGAGAGCGCACCGATGGTGTGGTGCGTGGAGTCGGCACGGGCCGTACCGAGCTCTGGGACGGCGCTGGAGGCACCAGGTTGGGAACTGGCGTTGGAGGGCTGTGACTGCCCCGATCTTCCTCTCCCCATAGCCTATCCCCTTCCGGTGAGGTCTCCTCCAGGAGCCCCCACGAGTGAGGGAACCGAAGCATGTCGTCGTTGTCGTCCTCCTCCGACGAGTCCGTCTCGAACCCTCCTAGGAGTTCCTTTACCGTATACCGACGCTGCTCCCCCTCTCTCTCCTTCTCTCCCTACTTGCGCTGCTTGGTCTCATTGTGGTGGGTCGTTCTGTCACGAAAGGGTGCTTGGAGAGACCAAAGTGCAGCGCAGGCATAGTAGTTCGACATGTTTTCTTTATTAATTTTTTTCCTTGTTTTTAATCAAATTAATTGTAGTAATTGCAACCTATCAAAGTTGACCTCGGCTCCTCCTTCTCATCTTCACGTTCTCCTTCATAAACTGAAAAGAAGATAGAAGACTATAGGCTAGGCAGTGAATTTTTTGGACTAGGCCTAATAAAACAATATTTTCAGAAGAAACCTTTGACTCTCCACCGTCGGCCTACGCAGCACAGCCATTGGTTAGGCAGCACACAGCAAACGTTTTGATCAGCGAGACCAGAGCAGGCCAGAGCTCAGGGTTGAATATCCATTGCAGTGTGAAATGCAGCCTAGTATTATTTACACCATCCCAGCTGCTATCTTAGAAATATAACTTTGCTCTGTGCTTCTCCCAGCATGCACTTTGTAACATATAGGCTATGGATCATTTGATTGAAACCACACTAAATAACCTATAGGCTCATTAGTGATTGTGAGCCCAGCGCCAGCAGAGAATCAGAGATGAAGGCGGTATCGGACACATTGATGAATAGCTTAATAAGCAACTAATTCTAAAAAAGAACATTAAACAAGGCATTTTTTGGGTGACCCGACCAAATTCACATAGAAATGTGAGTTATAGATCAGTCGTTCTCATTGAGGTGGTACGGGGTACCAGTTTTGTACACCAGCTTCAAACAGCTGAAAATACTATATTTTTTGTTTTTGAAAATATATTTCACAGCGGTTTAGATTATACAATGATTCTCTACACAACGACTCCTTGCTTTTGTCATATAAACTGAAATTAGCCAAACTATTCGAATTTTTGCAAACAGGAAATGGCGGAGTGTTTTCTGCATATTGCACCTATAAGAGTAGATGCTACTACAAAAAGTATACTCCTTATTAAAGCTTATCTCCACAGCTCAGTGATGTCTGTAGTTTTCCCTAGACAGCATGGACCAGCAGGTGTCAGCAGAACCCAGAGCCTGAAGTGAGTTAAATGGAGCTAACTAAAGAGATGAATCAAAGCTTGTTTGAACGAGTTGACTGTTTGAATCAGCTGTGTAGTGCTAGGTCAATTACGCTGGGGGATCGACGCTACACCAGAGGAACAGAGTGAGAAAGCAGACAGGACTAATAAAGCTTTCTGATCAAGCGTTATTTGTTACGGTAATTGGGAGACCTAGCTACTAGATAGATAGATAGATAGATAGATAGGTACTTTATTGATCCCCCGGGGGGGAAATTTCATGAAATACTCATGAAGGAACACTTCAGGAACATCTTCTAATGTTGTTTTAACAATCTGTGAAACCAAAGGTCTCCTATTAAAGCATTACCTATAGGGCTAACCCAACCATACTGTTCTGGCTCAGGTATATGGTGGAACCCTAACCAGGCCAGCTCAGTACAGCGTGGCTTCACTCCGTAGAGTGAAAAAGATACATGTGAGAGTGACAGTCACAAAGTGGAAAGCTGCCGTCTGTGAAAACATCCTTAGCAGGTACAGAACATGTTTTCCAGTTTCAGTCTACTCTCCTGTCCCAGACCGATGATATCCCTGATCGATAAAGTTATCCAGGAGTTATGTCTCTAACGTCTCTCTCCAGCGCCTCAATGAATCTGACCTCCACACCCTGGGTTTTATTGGAGCTAACACCTTCCTGTGATGAGAGTGCATCCCAAATGGCACCATATTCCCTACATAGTGCACTACATAGTGAATAGGGTGCTATTTAGGCCTCACCCAAGGTGATGTGCAGGGACAGGTACATACTGTATCTTCCTCAACTACCTTGTAGTTAACTGTCCAAAATTGTAACCAGTAACGTAACTTTTGGATTACCCAAACTCAGTAACGTAATCTGATTCCATTCCATTATTTTTAGATGACTTTCCCCTTAAGAGGAGTTAGAAGAAGATCAACATGTATGTTACCAATTGAAAGACATCTACTGCAGGATAAATCAACGTTAAAGTTTACATAGCTGGCCATATATGGATATTACATTCTACTTTATGGGTTGGTTATGTCGGCTTCTTCCAACCCATCACTTTCTACTACATATAATAATACGATTAAATTATATCTTTACATTAAATACAAAAGTCTATCAGAATTCTAGTCATTCCAATAAATGTTATACCCCTTGATCTTCAAGAATAGGACTTTGTTTTACCTGAGCATGACCCCAAAACTAAGGACTTATTATCCAGCCCTACTCTGGTGTTTATGATGTTGTCATGGAGACTGATTAGTGGTCATTAATTCGAGTCTCATGGAATGGCTGCTTTACCAAGAGTGTCAAAGCTGTCATCAAGGCAAAGGGTGGCTACTTTGAAGAATCTCAAATATAAAATATATTTTGATTTGTTTAACACTTTTTTGGTTACTACATGATTCCATATGTGTCTTCACTACATTCTACAAAAAATGAGTATGTGTGTCCAAACTTTTGACTGGTACTGTATATATAATGTATAAGTCCAAAAATGTATGTAGCAACTACAGATGGTCCCTTTATGTCTATCAAAAGTGTACAAGTTTGAGCATGTGTCCATTAGGTCTATGTTTTTGTTTTTTTAACCAGCATGAATTAGATTGTAAAAGCCCCACTTTTATTCTATAGGCTTGGATCTGCAGCTGCAGCTGTTACAAGAGAGCATTTTTCACTGGCTGTCCAATGGTTTCTAACAATGATTGAGTTCAAATACACATTTAGATTTGTGAACACTGTTGTGGAAAATCTTCCCTTCTTTTCTTTAAAGTAAGACACGTTCAGAGTTTGTAAAAGTAATATAGACTTTATTTACAGAAGACATATAGTCTGAGGTGGTCTGCAGAACATCCTCCTCTCCCAGCCTCACTACACGTCTCTTATACAATATTTAACATGCATGTTCCTTCCCTCATATGTAAATGAGTCACTCCTTCTGACTTCCTCCCACTATTGTTTCAAAGCCTTTGGTCCTGAGTTGTCTACGCCCCTTTGGCACTGAATCTTTGAGGTGATGAAACAATAGTGGCGAAACTCTAGCAATAGTACAAATGATCTACTCTCAGGACTGCACCTGCTCATACTCCCAAAGAACCTAATTGTTAAAACGCAAGGTCGTCTGAGAGGAGCAGATGCACTGGGCTGTCTTCCGTCTGATAAGTTTCTGTAGGCAAAGCTCAAAACAATCTTCAGCATTGACACACACACACAGGTCTCAAAGGAGCACACAGACAGGGCTCAAAGGAGATTATACATAGTTTCAACCCATCAACCAGACCAGGGTGTTTCAAGGCTTTAGGAGTGTCTGCACAGAACTGAGAAAAGGTTATTGTCTCAGACACTGCTCCAAGCTTATATACAATATAAGGCAATATGTTCTAATAATAAATGAATATATACCTTGCCAAATTATCCAACAACAGCCACAATCCGTAAGGCGCAAATAGCTAAATGAGAGAGCAGCATTGTGATTCACATCAATGCGCTATGTAGATATCATAACAATAATCATAATAATATGTGATATCCATATTGACGTAGACTACACCACTGCTGTCATCCTTACCTCGAAGCGTTTATTCAAATTGGATAATCTTTGGATGCCAACAGCAGTCGCACCATTGGAAGACATAGCTTGGACTGTAGCCTACAAAAGCCTATTCCCGCTCTTTTCCTGCGATCCATCAAACACATTTGATGTGTCATCGTAGTGGTCTCTGATTGGTGGTCATCATTTGATGTGTCATCGTAGTGGTCTCTGATTGGTGGTCATCATTTGGTGTGTCATCATAGTGGTCTCTGATTGGTGGTCATCATTTGGTGTGTCATCATAGTGGTCTCTGATTGGTGTTCATCATTTGGTGTGTCATCATAGTGGTCTCTGATTGGTGGTCATCATTTGGTGTGTCATCATAGTGGTCTCTGATTGGTGGTCATCATTTGGTGTGTCATCATAGTGGTCTCTGATTGGTGTTCATCATTTGGTGTGTCATCATAGTGGTCTCTGATTGGTTGTCAGACTCTCTCAGGTGGAACAAACTTAAACTTGTACCTTTCTTCAACGATGATTTGAATGTTTTGGAGAAAACAGAGAAGTGTCAAAACAATTTTTTTTGCAAACATCCTTTCTGAATTTAAAAGTAATCCTTTTAAATAAAAAAGGAGTAGGTGTGTCCAAACTATTGACTGGTACTGTATGTGTGAGAGATTAAAACAGCAGCATCACTACATTGATTCTGCTTCACCTCCTCCTCCTGTGGTTATCTAAAGCCACAGATAACTAAGATGACTGTCTCTGATCCAGTGATTATAGATGGAGTAATACCTGCCTTCTCCTCTCCTCTCACCCCTGTCTTCTCTGGCTTAGCTTTGCTCTTTAGATTCACTTATCTTCAGGCCCCTGGGTTATCCCTCCCTCCCTCCCTCCATCCCCTTCTCCTCTCCTTCTCCCTCTCCTTCCTCCTCTACTCTATCAACCTCTTCTCTCTTTCATTAAATGATGGAATTCCCATCCTCTCTTCCAGGAGTTGATGAAGTGTTTATAGCTGTGGAGAAGAAGGTTTCGTCTCATCTCTCTACAGACAACTTCATTCACAACACTGATTTTCAAGGTGTAACAGAGTCCATCCCTGTATGGCTGACCCGGGATTCGAACCTGTGTCCACAACAACACCACACCCATGAAGCTACAGTACTAACATGAAAATGTTTTTCTTCACTTAATTATTTAAAACTTTATTGTTAAAACCTTCATTCTTCACTAACCTGACCCCCTCTCATCTCACTATCAAATAGGTTGTCTGAGTTGTTCAAACTGTGGATGTTACTGGGCACCATCTAAACATTATCATGCAGAATAGCGTCATATGTGTTTGATCAGCTTTGTCTGTTTACATGTCGCCAATAGTCTTTTTTTGGTGACAAACACGACACACACGCACACACACACACACACACACACACACACACACACACACACACACACACACACACACACACACACACACACACACACACACACACACACACACACAGATGCTGGATGCACGCAGGTACACTCTGGATGCAGATTGATGTGGAATGATATTTACTCAGTTTGGATAGGGCCGTGTTTGGTCAAGCCATATCCATGCAAATGCTCCAATCTTAAACTGATCTATATTCCTCTCAAATGACTACTATTACTAATATAAGGTCACTATCTTAACGACTCGATCATTAGAAATGAATGTACTTCTTGTGAACCAAAACCCAGTGACGCTGTCGATCTGATGGAGGCGTTAGCTCACCACTACAACAGGCAGAGTATTGAATACCTGTGTATCAAATCCTATCAGGGATACACAAACTCACGGTCATTACTCTTCTTCAGTGGTCATTGCCAATAGGTAGGCTAACATTAACTGGTCAGTTTCCCTGATCCTTATTGGCTCTGATTATTACCAGCTGTTGTTGCACTGTTTCCCTCCTGTCTCACAGTGACCGTCTTGATTCGAAACCCGGTCTCTTGTGGCCACGACAGTGTTAGCCCACTGAGCTAAAGCTTAAGCAGTTTCCCACACTGTTGCACCACATTTTTAAAAAAATTATGTTTCTGTCTCACTCCACATTCCTCTCTGTAAGTACCTAACACCCTGTTTTTGTTGTCATTTTCATTTTCATTTAACCTTTATTTAACTAGGCAAGTCAGTTAAGAACAAATTCTTATTTACAATGATGGCCTACCAACAGCGAATAGTGTGCCATTTGGGACGCAGACACAGATCCCTCTTCCAAAGCACCACTAGGCATGTGTCTGATTGAGTATTGACAGCAGTCTGCCGGTCCTCTCAGCTCCAGCTCATGATTCACTTGCTGTCTGTTAGGTAGAGAGCTCTGTTTACAGTAAATATCTCCCAGCCAAGATGGACACCTTTTACACCAAGGTCAAATACTCTGGACATTTTGAGCTTTGTAAATTACTTTCAGCCTCACTGAAGGACTAGATGATGAAAGCATGACAAATGAATGAATGAACGAACAAACAAATGAATCTGTAAATACTTCCAATAAGCTAGTTGTTGTATTGTTTGATTATATAACGTAATGTAGTGCTTAGGCTATAAGTGAAGATAGATAGATAGATAGATAGATAGATAGATAGATAGATAGATAGATAGATAGATAGATAGATAGATAGATAGATAGATAGATAGATAGATAGATAGATAGATAGATAGATAGATAGATAGATAGATAGATAGATAGATAGATAGATAGATAGATAGATAGATAGATAGATAGATAGATAGATAGATAGATAGATAGATAGATAGATAGATAGATAGGTACTTTATTGCTCCCCTGGGGGGGAAATTTCATTGTCAAGCAGCTACAACAAAAACACAGGGCAGGTGCAAAATGCCACAACGAAAGTACACAAAAGACAGATACACGGTACATGATACATATAGCGGCAGTATGAAAAAGTATAGAAATACAAGATATCTGGAGTGCAAAAAAAAAAGAAAAAAAAAACATTGCATAGTATGAGTGGTTGGCTGAAAATGTACACTATACATTGGTGGATGTTGGATGGTTAACTATACTATACAGGTTGATGGCAGAGAAATACTTCAGTAGCTAAAAATGCGTATGATATGAGCGAGGGTAATAATAGTTTACTTAATATACAGACTGGCTAAATGAACAGGTAAGTGAATATTTTGCATGGTTAAATTAGCTGTACAGGTAAATATACAGTTATATTTACAGATAAGTGAATACTTGCATGGTAACATAAACTGTACAGGTAAATGACAGGAAGAGATACTTTAATAGCTAAATGTGTGTATGATATCATTTGGGGTAATAATAGTAATTCCCTTAAAATACAGTCCTTAGTGCGCAGGGTATAATTACAGACAACTGCACGTATTGCACATTCGATGTACTGAAAGCAATGAGAAAAGATACAACTGACAGGATACTAATATGCATTCCTGAGTGAATGACCACGTAAGTTAAGTCCAATAATTACTTACAATATTGCATGTGATATGATATAACAACTGTACATGAGTATGTATATACAGACCTGTATGAATAAATACACATGCAATACATGAACCAATATATATAATATTGGTTCATGTAATAACATATGAAATGCATACATGTGTAATGGAGGTCATTCACTGAATTAGCTGAGACCTAAACACTTGCATTAGCTCCCCAAAATGTATTTCTAGGCTTTAGCTCAGCGGGCTAACACAGTATTGGGATGCACAGGAGATACAGGTTTGAATCCAGTCAGCCGTACAGCTGGCAAAGTACAATATATCCTCAGAGCATGACATGTAGAATTTATACCAGAAAGTTGAGGTTAGAATCCAGTCTTCTATGGTTAGGAGGGCTGCCAACAGCCATAGTGTGTTATACCCTCATTGCAGCATGTGTAGGATATAGAACAGAAAGTTAAGACAAAGTTTTACCAAAGTTGTTGTAGTACTGTAAGTGTCACTTTACCAGGAGAACAGAGTGTCTGGGTCTCAGCTGGAACCTGTTGTCACCTGCTCCTCTCCATCTCAATGTTTAGATTACCAAAGCAAGTGAAATAGATCAACAAAAGTGAAATAATAAATCAAAATTGAACAGTAAATAATACACTTACAACTTTCAAAGGAATAGACTTGCTTGCATAAGATAGTTTGACTATATAAAGCTTCTGTACTCCTTGTGTCATCGAGCTCTCAGCCTTCCACCTTAGAGTGTACAGTTGACCAACTTCATTATTGCAATTCTTATTAAATAAAGGTTGATTGTTTAAAGAAATAACAAAGTGTCTCCTTACTGGTTAGAATTTCCACAACAGAGGTTAGGAAGTGCAGCTCAGTTTCCACCTCATTTTGTGGGCAGTGTGCACATAACCTGTCTTCTCTTGAGAGCCAGGTCTGCCTACAGCGGCCTTTCTCAATAGCAAGGCTATGCTCACTGAGGGCCAGATGTACGTACATTTGCGAACGCAGCGTTAATAGCGCCATGGCCAAGACGCAGAAAGCGCTTGATGTGAAACCGCAGTGTGCGTGTTATGTACCAAACCTGCAGTTCATCAGGTAGTCAGCGCCTGGCCCCACCCACTATACCGTAGTCAGCGCCTGGCCCCACCCACTATACCGTAGTCAGCGCCTGGCCCCACCCACTATACCGTAATCAGCGCCTGGCCCCACCCACTATACCGTACATTGTGCGTATTTAAACGCGCAATTGAATGGGCCTCCTCCTCTCTTCCCATCATGGATCAGCGATATTCCCACTGCTGATGCTATGACTGTTTGAAATGATCCTGATGCCAATAATTGTAATGTGAACACTGAGTCGGAGATTCGATGTAATCTTTGATTTCTTCCAGTAACTGTAATATTGCGTAGCTGCTTAATCTGTAACACTTAATGATTTCGTTTTCACTCAACTGAAAAAGTGTGATTCTTGTGGCAAAAATCTTTTCAGCTCGTCTCCTTGGCCTATGTCTTCTCTTGCTGGGATTACTGCTGCCATTTCACCAGGAGGCATATGCCAGGAAACCCGCTTCCTAAGTTACACCTGCTGTTAAGAGGCAGAGAAGTTTCAGGCAAAATAGAGGCGCGCTTTCACCGGCTTTTTCTGTACATAACTCGGAATACATAATTAGGGCAGTTTACGCTTCCCCTCCCATCTCTTTATGTGACACTCCCACTTTCCCCTTGACCATCCCATGAATGCATATGCATGACACGAAAAGCGCATTTTGCCATTTTCAGTTCCCGCAACAGGCAGTCTGCGCTTTCATCTCGGTGTGTCCAGTTTGTACATACCTCGCCAACCAAATGAAGAGAGAGCTGGAGAGACTACATCAGTGGAAAGCGGCGGGCCCTGATGGCATCAGACCTGTAGCGCTAACATCCCACATCATGAAGACCCTGGAAAGGTTAGTCCTCGCTCACCTCAGACCCCTGATGTGTACATCACTGGACCCCTGCAGTTTGCATACCAGCGCAACATCGGGGTGGATGATGCAATCATCTACCTTCTGCAGAGGGCCTACTCTCACCTGGACAACGCAGGTTGCACTGTGAGGGTTATGTTTTTTGACTTCTCCAGTGCCTTCAACATCATTCAGCCCCTGCTACTGGGTGAGAAGATGAAGAGGATAAAAGCACCCTTAGTCTCCTGGGTCACGGACTACCTGACTGGTAGAACACAATTTGTGCGACTACAGAGCTGTGTGTCAGAACGGGCAGTGAGCAACACAGGGGCCCCCCAGGGAACGGTCCTGTCCCTCTTCCTGTTCACCCTCTACACCTCAGACTTCAGATATAACTCTGAAACATGCCACCTACAGAAGTTCTCAGATTACTCCGCAATTGTAGGGTGCATCAGGGGTGGGCAGGAGGAGGAGTACAGGAACACAATCAGTGACTTTGTGTTGTGGTGTGAGCAGAACCACCTTCAGCTCAACATCAGCAAAACAAAGGAGATGGTGGTGGACTTCAGGAGAACCAAGGCACAAAAGACTGCAGTCCCTATACAGGGGATGGATGTGGAAATGATTGGGTCATACAAGTTCCTGGGAGTCCATATGGACAACAGGCTGGAATGGGCTGGTAACACCGGGGCTCTGTACAAAAAGGGCCAGAGCCGACTCTACTTTCTGAGGAGGCTCAGGTCTTTCAACGTTTGCAGTAAACTACTGCATACCCTCTACCAGTCTGTGGTGGCCAGTGACATCTTTTTTGCAGTGGTGTGCTGGGGAGACAACATTAAATAAGCTGATCAGGAAGGATAGCTCTGTTCTGGGGATTAGCCTTGACACTCTAGAGGAGGTGGCGGAGAGACGGATCCTGGCCAAACTGCTGGACATCATGGACAACGTCACCCACCCTCTGTACGCTATGGTTATGACGCAGAGGAGCACCTTCAGTCACAGACTGATCCCACCACGGTGTGCCAGAGAGCGCTTCAGGAGGTCCTTCCGGCAGCTATTAGACTATTTAATGCCTCACCGGGGTGCCGTGCCATCGGCAACATAGACCTGGAACTGTTGGAGTGTTAGGACCTAGTTTAACAATTATGCATCCATCCGTAAGTAACTCTGGTCTGTAATCACTCGTTCACTCAGGACTTATTTATTCATTCAGGTCTGTATGTACATATTCATGTACAGTTGTTATATCATATCACGTGAAATATTGTAAGTAATTCTTGGACTTAACGTACGTAGTCATTCACTCAGGAATGCATATTAGTATCCTGTCAGTTGTATATTTTTGTATTGCTTTTAGGCACTAAGGACTGTATTTTAAGGGAATTACTATTATTACCCTAAATTATATCATACACACATTTAGCTATTTAAGTATCTCTTCCTGTCATTTACCTGTACAGTACTATCTCTCTCTCTCTCTCTCTCTCTCTCTCTCTCTCTCTCTCTCTCTCTCTCTCTCTCTCTCTCTCTTTCCTCTCTCTCTCTATATCTCTCTCTCTCTCTCTCTTTCCTCTCTCTCTCTCTCTCTCTCTCTTTCCTCTCTCTCTCTCTCTCTCTCTCTCTCTCTCTCTCTCTCTCTCTCTCTCTCTCTCTCTCTCTCTCTCTCTCTCTCTCTCTCTCTTTCCTCTCTCTCTATCTCTCTCTCTCTCTCTTTCCTCTCTCTCTCTCTCTCTCTCTCTCTCTCTCTCTCTCTCTCTCTCTCTCTCTCTTTCTCTCTCTCTTTCCTCTCTGATGTCCTCTTGGCTTATATGTTCTGAGGGGAGAGGTTCCAAGGGATTGCCCGGGGCAGATGCAGCTAGAAGACAACTCACTGTATCCTTGACCGATTCAAGGGCATCTGGACTTCGAGATTCTTCAGAGTAGACACAGACAGAGTCTGACAGGGTACTGTATAATGATGTAGTGAAGTGCAAAGCACAGTATACACACACAGTGTCTCTCATCCCCCCCCCCTCCCCACACACACACAAACCAGTCTCAAAAAAGATGGTCATTCCTACAACAGAATAAATGGAGAAAAACAAACCAGTCGAGTCATTCCTAGTGTGTGTGTGTGTGTGTGTGTGTGTGTGTGTGTGTGTGTGTGTGTGTGTGTGTGTGTGTGTGTGTGTGTGTGTGTGTGTGTTGTCCACATCAGCCTTCAACACCATAGTACCCTCCAAGCTCATCATTAAGCTTGGGGCCCTGGGTCTGAACCTCTCCCTGTGCAACTGGGTCCTGGACTTCCTTACGAGCCACCCCTTAGGTGGTGAAGTTAGGAAACAACACCTCCTCCTCGCTGATCCTCAACACTGGGGCCCCACAAGGGTGTATGATCAGCCCCTTCCTGTACTCCCTGTTCACCATGACTGCATGGCCAAGCATGCCTCCAAATCAATCATCAAGTTTGCAAACGACACAACAGTAGTAGGCTTGATTACCAACAATGACGTGACAGCCTACAGGGAGGAGGTGAGGGCTCTGGGAGTGTGGTGCCAGGAAAGATAATCTCTCACTCAAAGTCAACAAAACAAAGGAGATGAGTGTGGACTTCAGGAAACAGCAGAGGGCAGCACCCCCTTATCCACATAGACGGGATCGCAGTAAAGAAGGTGGAAAAGCTTCAAGTTCCTCGGCGTACACATCACTGACAAACAAAAATGGTCCACCCACACAGTGACTCTTCCACCTCAGGAAGCTGAAGAAATTTGTCTTGGCACCTAAAACCCTCACAAACATTTACAGATGCACAATTGAGAGCATCCTTTAGGTCTGTAACACCGCGCGCAACTGCAAGGCTCTCCAGAGGGTGGTGCGGTCTGCCCAACGCATTACCGGGGACAAAGGAATTCCTTTTTCGGACAGTTGTAAGCTACGCTCACAGAAATACAAATACTTAGCACCCTAACAACCACTCATTCAGTTTAGAAACGCAATTCGTATTTACGTGTAGCTGTCCTCGATAGTTGAGTTGGTGATGTAAGACTATGGTTTGCCCACCTGAGATCACCATGTCCTTGGTAGAGTTTCTGGTCATAGTGGTGGTTAGGATGGTACTACTGCGTACCCTGTAGTTTGTAGAGTTGATCTGTTAGAATGGATACTTCAGCGGTTTGTTAGAATGGATATCTCACATTTTCGACTGCAGACTGTCTAGGATCTGCTTCTTCTGTCATGATCGATAGTTTCAGAGTTTAACATTTTGCAGCGGTGTAGCAAATGCTCCATGCTGTCTGGTCTTGTCCTTTGGAGTTTTAAACCATTTTGCAACATCCGGCTTACATCGTATGCAGAGATTCACCATTTCAACGTCGGGACCACCATCCTCACGTTCTCAGGTCTGGTGTGAATTTCTTCACAGGGGTTTTTATACTTGGGTGGAAAAGGGGGTGTTTCGTCATGTTTGTGCTCATCTGGGCGTGGCCACTGACTGAGAACGAGTCAATATGGAATGCTAAAATCACATTGTTATCTTCACAAAACTATTATTATGCTTATTACCGTCCTTAGTTACGTCACAAATTAGTAACGTGATTGTTCTTTAAGTCCCCACACACCATTTCCACATTCTTTAAAATTGAAATATTGTTTCCTTATCCATTTTTGGATGATGGAGTTTTGGCGGGAAATCTTCTCTCCCCATACTGTATGGCACGGAAGAGAACGTCTCTGCAAGGAATTTACAACCCCCCCCGTCATAAAACCGGCCCCCAGGAGAGGGGGTGTTCAAACCTTTGCCTAGCCGGCATCTTTGATCCTCATGACATATGTATATAATGTATTCTATACAATTCTACTGTATGTTTGTCTATGCCTCTCTACCGTTGTCCGACATCAAACTTGTCGTTGTCGTTATGAAAAATGATAAACACAAAAACAACAGGCTGCATGACATCATCAGCCTGGTATTCCACAATAGCATAAGTGGTGTTTTTTAACACCAATAAACTTTATTTAGTATGTGTCATTCTAGCAAACCAGGCAACTAAAGCAACTTTCTAAACATTGTTTTGGTACATTTTTAGCTTTCATTGCTAGCTAGCTAATGTTAAGTTGAAAAAATGACCATATCATATTGCTGACAACATCTTTACTTCAGCTCATCTGTCTTCATTGTTACAGGAAAATAAACTCAAGAAGATTATTTTTTTTAACTAAGCAAGTCAGTTAAGAACAAATTTTACAAATACACATTTGATTTGCTATGCTGCTTGTGTATCCATTCGGATATCAGCTAAAAATTATAACGTCATCATCTTTCGATCATGTAGAAAACAGAATAATGCTAGCTAGTTGGCTACAGCCGGTTCTATCATCATAATTTCCCAGCCGGCCAAACCCTCCCCTAACCCGGACGACGCTGGGCCAATTGTGCGCCGCCTCATGGATCGAACCAGGATCTGTAGTGACGCCTCTAGCATGGTGATGCAGTGTCTTTGATCGTTCCTTTCAAGCTTTTACCCAGATTTTATTAGAGATGCAGAGAAGCATATTAGGTTCTACCAGTCAGGAGGATACAGACAGCTCAAGAGGTATGCTTAGATATTCAGACAAATATACAGATTATTTACAAACTGTAGAATTAAGCCTAATGATTATGGCTCTAGATTGCAGGAAAAAGCTATTTCAGGTGTTTGAAAAACGCTAAATTCTCCAATTTACAGACAGTGGGCCTAGCGCCCCTCCCGGACCACCACCCAGCCATCCTCATGTACTTTGTGCCCGCTCAGAAGTATGGGGTTCATTGATGCCCCTGGTAACATCGATAGGTTTAAGTTACTACATGATACTCAAATTTGCCCTATACCAACCATGAGGTTGCTACAACATAATCTACAAATTGGAGTAATCAAGGTGACAGTGTTACGTTCAATACCAACTTGCACACTATTGCCTGTATCTAGCTGATATGGGGTTTAATCATTAACCCAAACAGTTGCAAAACGTTCCATTATGCAACAGAAATAAAACTGGACTTTCTTTTTAAAACACTGTATATATCCATGACATCCTCACTACTGTAGCAGTATGGAAGTATAGAATCATCCATCTTCTCCACGGTGACATCACCATAATGATAGAGATGAAGTAGAAGTATGAAAGTGGTGATGGAGGAGAAAAGTCATTTTAGACGGCTGCTCTATACATATTTAATCTCTATGTGTCACGTAAAGTCGGCAGTGAGGGGTCAGCAGTCAACAACCACAGGATGGAAGTTCTATACCTGCCTGTTTCACATTATCAGAAGGCAGGTCTACAGTGTTTTACATTATCAGAAGGCAGGTCTACAGTGTTTTATATTATCAGAAGGCAGGTCTACAGTGTTTTATATTATCAGAAGGCAGGTCTACAGTGTTTTATATTATCAGAAGGCAGGTCTACAGTGTTTTATATTATCAGAAGGCAGGTCTACAGAGTTTTATATTATCAGAAGGCAGGTCTACAGTGTTTTATATTATCAGAAGGCAGGTCTACAGTGTTTTATATTATCAGAAGGCAGGTCTACAGTGTTTTATATTATCAGAAGGCAGGTCTACAGTGTTTTATATTATCAGAAGGCAGGTCTACAGTGTTTTACTCCCAGGGGTGAAATTAGATGTAATTTATATGGGACACCCAAGGACCGCACACATTTTTTCTTTTATAAACTAGGGTGTAATCATAGATTGACATACAGTATAGAATCCCTATTAATTTCATGTATGATCTATGTGGTCCTAGTAATGAGATGTCATATCAGTTTTAACATGCAATACCTTTTAAAATATGCTGCTTGTGTGTTTGGGGAAGCTCTTCTTTTTTTATATATATAATAAAGAATTCCATGCATCTTCGCATTTGCATACTTATGAAAGATAGCCTACTATTCCTAATGTGATGATTAGACTGGATCGTCATAATGTAGGCTAATAATATAACTATACGACTATCAGATACGTTTATTGTTGGCCCTTTAAAAACACATTTTATGCAATTCGACTACAGTTTAAATTAATGGAGACAGCAGAATATTTTTTTTATAATACAAAAATTACAGGCTCGCCTACTCTGCTGACACTGACAAACAGAAGAATAAAAACGATGTTGTCTGATCCATATAATCGGCCTAAAAAAGGGGAGACACAAATACAACACTACTTCCATTTATCCTGGAGGAGGAAATGATTGTCCAGACACAGACCCAATGATAAAGATAGGTTATATGTAGACTCACCCTGGTTACGGTCGATGTTCTCCGCTGTTTGTTCAGTTAAGTTGAGAATTTGATAACATTAAAAGACAGATTGGAGTCGTTTCCTTGTCATCTCTTTACAGTATTAGCCATTTGCTTTCTAAACTGTTTTTCCGGGATTGCAGTTATAAATAATGCGATATGCCTGGCTGGGTCTCTGCTTTTCACTGACAGTACCAACTCAACAATAATCTCTTTGGTATTTCTATACCTTTTAATGTGGCATAAACACAACCTGTAGGCTACCCGCGCTCATCTGTCCACTCACAAAATAATTCCAGCATCCAAACTCAACAGTGCACTGTGCACCCGCAGTTTGATGAATGAGCCTAAGTATATTGTAATGATTCTGGGATTGTCATTAGGTCTACACTTGTATGCCTCCACTGTTGTCCGTGCGCGTAACCCTGGTATACAGCCTCCTTACTGTTATCTAATTTTCTTGGCTTAATTTTCATTTAAATTTTTACTTTAGTTTAATTAGTAAATATTTTCTTAACTCTATTTCTTGAATTGCATTGTTGGTTAAGGGCTTGTAAGTAAGCATTTCACGGTAAGGTCCACCTCTTTTATTCTGTGCATGTGACAAATACAATTAGATTAGATTTGATTTGATTAGTTAATTTTGGGGGGCATTTTGTGATAGTCTCACATTTTACCAGTGTGGCATACCCCCACACCCTCCTGTGCCTGCTAGGCTCAGAATAACAGCAGTGTTTATCCATGTTAATGCTCATATTGATCGTGATGTCTCCAGGCCTGTTAGCCAATAGAAGGGGCCGGTATATTAATCAGGAAATCAATTATGTTGTCGATTGGCTGTTCTGGGTTTCAGAATGGATGGCAATTTACAGACTCAGGCACTAGTTTTGACCAAGGCCTATTGGGATCTGGTCAAAGGTAACACACTATATAGGGCATAGGGTTCCATTTGGGAGACAGCCACTTGAAACTGATCGAAAGCCACTTCTGCCACAATTACTGAGTAATCTCACACTGTGTTATGACAGGAGGAGTAAAACCGACTGTCTATGTTCAGGAGGATCTGCTATATGGAGCCAACATGGACTCTATGTTCAAGAGGATCTGCTATACGGAGCCAACATGGACTCTATGTTCAGGATGATCTGCTATACAGAGCCAACATGGACTCTATGTTCAGGATGATCTGCTATACGGAGCCAACATGGACTCTATGTTCAGGATGATCTGCTATTCGGAGCCAACATGGACTCTATGTTCAGGATGATCTGCTATATGGAGCCAACATGGACTCTATGTTCAGGATGATCTGCTATATGGAGCCAACATGGACTATTTTGCCTGAGAGGGTATAGTATCATCATTACAACAGAGGAAATGTAGAGGAGTATTATCATCATTACAACAGAGGAAATGTTATAACATCTACTGAAAAGACAGGAATGCCAGTAGTGGAGGTGCTGTTTATAATCAGAATAACATTCCTGTAAAGCTTAGAGAGGATCTCATGTTAAATACTGTTGACGTAATATGGCTACAGGTTCACCTGCCTCACTTAAAGCCCATTCTGGTGGGAAGCTGCTATAGACCACCAAGTGCTAACAGTCACTATGTAGTTAACATGTGTAAAATGCTTGATAATAAATGTAATATCAACAGAGAGGTATATTTTCTGGGTGATTTAAATACTGACTGGCTTTCATCAGGCTGCCCACTCAAGAAAAAGCTTTGAACTGTAGCCAGTGCTTGCAACCTGATTCAGGTTATCAGTCAACCTACCAGGGTAGTTACAAACAGCACAGGAATGAAATCATCAACATGTATTATTCACATATTTACTAATATTGCAGAAATCTTCTTTAAAACAGTATCCAAATCCATAGGATATAGTGATCACAATATAACAGCTATATCTAGGAAAACCAAAGTTCCAAAGGCTGGGCCTAATTGTCACGGTTGTGGTTAGACAGACCCGAGGTGCAGAGCTGTGGTGCAAAGATTTTATTTGGTTAAAAAAAACTCAAAACAACAAAAGGCGAGAACGCGACCATGAACAGGTCTGCACCAAAGGAACACACTCAAGAAAACGGAACATAAATAGAATCCCCAATTAGAGACAACTCAAGACAGCTGCCTCTAATTGGGGATTAGCCAAACTCAAAAAGACTCCCTGAATACTGCTGTCAGGTCCTGGCCGTGGCTATACGACTCCCAATAGACGTAGTCAGAGACCTGGCCTCAGTCAGGACCTGACACTAATATAGTGTATAAGAGGTCATACAAGAAGTTTTGTATTTATTCCTATGTGTTATATGTGTTAATCTGTGGTGTGTAATTAAGGGAGAAACCAGACACTGCACTTGACACATTTATTAAATGTCTTATTCCAGTTACTAATAAGCATGCACCCAAGTGGTTCAGTGGTCTAAAACACTGCATCTCAGTGCTAGAGGAGTCACAACAGACAACCTGGTTCGAATCCAGACTGTATCACAACCAGCCGTGATTGGGAGTCCCATAGGGCGGGACACAATTGGCCCAGCGACCATGTTTGGCTGTTGTAGGCCATCGTTGTAAATAAGAATTTGTTCTTAACTGACTTGCCTAGTTAAATAAAGGTTAAATAAATTCAAATTATGGAAATCACTGTAGGGGCCTCCCGAATGTTGCAACGGTCTAAGGCACTGCATTGCATGCAGTGCTAGAGGTGTTGCTAGAGACCTGGGTTCATATCCCGGACTGTGCCACAACTGGCCGTGGCCGGGAGTCCCATAGGACTGACACAGTGGAGCGGCTGGTTTCTGGGTTAAGCTGCCGGGTGTTAAGGAGGGATGGTTAGGCGGGTCATGTTTCGGAGGATGCATGACTCCACCTTCTCCTCTCCTGAGCCTGTTGGGGAGTTGCAGTGATGAGCCAAGATCAAAAATTGGGGAGAAAAGTAGGTACAATTGAAAAATTAATTAAAATAAAATAGAGAATTACTGTAAAAACAGTTAAATCCCTGAGGATTGAAGAGGAATTTAATAATTGTAAGGATGAGACAAACATTTTGCAAATTGAGAAATCATGTGACTAAACTGAATAAAAAGAGTAAACTACACTATGAAACAAAGAGAAATTATATAAAGATAGTAAAAAGCTTTGGAACTACTTAATTGAAATGTTGGTCAAAAAGGCAAACTCAGCATCATCATTCATTGAATCAGATGGCTCATTCATCACAAATCCCACTGATTGCCAATTACTTTAATTATTTTTTAATTGGCAAGATTAGCAAATTTAGGCATGACATGAATTCCGAGAAGTGAGTGTGGAAGAAGTGAAAACATTATTGGTGTCTATCAACAATGACAAGCTACCAGGGTCTGACAACTTGGATGAAAAATGACTGAGGATAATAGCAGATGATATTACCACTCCTATTTGCCGAATCTTCAATCTAAGCCAACTAGAAAGTGTGTGCCCTCAGGCTTGGAGGGAAGCAAAAACAATTTTACTACCCAAGACTAGTAAAGCCCCCTTTCCTGGCTCAAATAGCCGACCAATCAGCCTGTTACCAACCTTTAGTAAACTTTTGGAAAAGATTATGTTTGACCAGATACAATGCTATTTTATTGTAAACAAATTGACAACAAACATTCAGCACGTTTATAGAGAAGGACATTCAACAAGCACGGCACTTACACTCATGACTGATGTGATTGGCTAAGAGAAACTGATGATAAGAAGATTATGGGAGCTGTTTTGTGGCTTTTGACATTATCGATCATAGTCTGCTGATGGAAAAATGTATGTGTTATGGCTTTACACCCCCTGCTATAGTGTGGACAGAGAGTTGCCTGTCTAACAGAACACAGAGGGTGTTCTTTAATGGAAGCATCTCCAACATAATTCAGAGAGAATCTGGAATTCCCCAGGGCAGCTTTCTAGGCCCCTTACTTTTTTCAATATTTACTAAAGACGTGGATGACTCAACACTATACATGTCAGCTACTACAGACTGAAATGACTGCAACACTTAACAAAGAGCTGCAGTTAGTTTCAGAGTGGGTGGCAAGGAATAAGTTAGTCCTAAATATGTCAAAACTAAAAGCATTATATTTGGGACAAATCATTCACTAAACCCTAAACCTCAACTAAACCTAAAATAAATACTGTGGAAATTGAGCAAGTTGAGGAGACTAAACTGCTTGGAGTAACCCTGGGTTGTAAACTGTCATGGTCAAAACATATTGATGGAGAAGTCTGTCCATAATAAAGCACTGCTCTGCCTTCTTAACAACACTATCAACAAGGCAGGTCCTACAGGCTCTAGTTTTGTCTCACCTGGACTGTTCAGTCGTGTGGTCAGGAGCCACAAAGAGGGACCTCAGAAAATTACAATTGGCTCAGAACAGGGCAGCACGGCTGACTCTTAAATCTACACAGAGCTAACATTAATAATATGTATGTCAATCTCTCATAGCTCAAAGTAGAGGAGAGATTGACTAGCTGCTGCAATGGCTAATATATACAAAATGTCAGTCAGTCAGACACTATCTGCTGTAACACAATGTCAGTCAGTCGACACCATCTGCTGTAACACAATGTCAATCAATCAGACACTATCTGCTGTAACACAATGTCAGTCAGTCAGACACCATCTGCTGTAACACAATGTCAGTCAATCAGACACTATCTGCTGTAACACAATGTCAGTCAGTCAGACACCATCTGCTGTAACACAATGTCAGTCAGTCAGACACCATCTGATGTAACACATTGTCAGTCAGTCAGACACTATTTGCTGTAACACAATGTCAGTCAGTCAGACAATATCTGCTGTAACACAATGTCAGTCAGTCAGACACCATCTGCTGTAACACAATGTCAGTCAGTCAGACACCATCTGCTGTAACACAATGTCAGTCAGTCAGACACTATCTGCTGTAACATAATGTAAGTCAGTCAGACAATATCTGCTGTAACTCAATGTCAGTCAGTCAGACACCATCTGCTGTAACAGAATGTCAGTCAGTCAGACACCATCTGCTGTAACACAATGTCAGTCAGTCAGACAATATCTGCTGTAACTCAATGTCAGTCAGTCAGAGACTATCTGCTGTAACACAATGTCAGTCAGTCAGAGACTATCTGCTGTTACATGTTTATTGAATAACATGTCTCTCTGTATGTCTGTTAGATAGATAGATAGATAGATAGATAGATAGATAGATAGATAGATAGATAGATAGATAGATAGATAGATAGATAGATAGATAGATAGATAGATAGATAGATAGATAGATAGATAGATAGATAGATAGATAGATAGATAGATAGATAGATAGATAGACCCAAATGGTTCCCTATACAGAACACTACTTTTGACCAGTGCCCAGTGCCATAGGTGCCAGTGCCAGTGCAATAGGCCCTTGTCAAAAGTAATGTGATATATAGTGATTAGGGTGCCATTTGGGATGCATTATGTGTCTTAGCTCAACATACCTGACATGAAAACTTCCCAGAAGGACCTCACATAATGGAATCCATCCCAGAATCAATTACAATACAGCAGAACTGGATGATATTACATAGAGAATACAACCTGTACATCCCACAGCTTGATGTAGTGTTGTGGTGTCTCTCTTTATGTAGTGTTGTGGTGTCTCTCTTTAAGTAGTGTTGTGGTGTCTCTCTTTATGTAGTGTTGTGGTGTCTCTCTTTATGTAGTGTTGTGGTGTCTCTCTTTATGTAGTGTTGTGGTGTCTCTCTGTATGTAGTGTTGTGGTGTCTCTCTTTATGTAGTGTTGTGGTGTCTCTCTTTATGTAGTGTTGTGGTGTCTCTCTATGTTGTGTTGTGGTGTCTCTCTATGTTGTGTTGTGTCTCTCTTTATGTAGTGTTGTGGTGTCTCTCTTTATGTAGTGTTGTGGTGTCTCTCTTTATGTAGTGTTGTGGTGTCTCTCTTTATATTTTTTATCCAGCCCCTGTCCCCACAGGAGGCCTTTTGGTAGGCCGTCATTGTGAATAAGAATGTTCTCTTGACTGACTAAAGGTTAAATAAATAAAATAATAAATGACAACACAAATGACATAACATAACCTTTGACCAGATTTTCCATGAATCCCAAAGGGAATAATCTGGAAATCGTAAGGTAATAAGATGCAGAGTGATTACAATATGGAGGACAGGTTGTTGTCTATGTAAGATGCAGAGTGACTACAATATGGAGGACAGGTTGTTGTCTATGTAAGATGCAGATTGATTACAATATGGAGGACAGGTTGTTGTCTATGTAAGATGCAGAGTGATTACAATATGGAGGACAGGTTGTTGTCTATGTAAGATGCAGATTGATTACAATATGGAGGACAGGTTGTTGTCTATGTAAGATGCAGATTGATTACAATATGGAGGACAGGTTGTTGTCTATGTAAGATGCAGATTGATTACAATATGGAGGACAGGTTGTTGTCTATGTAAGATGCAGAGTGACTACAATATGGAGGACAGGTTGTTGTCTATGTAAGATGCAGATTGACTACAATATGGAGGACAGGTTGTTGTCTATGTAAGATGCAGAGTGATTACAATATGGAGGACAGGTTGTTGTCTATGTAAGATGCAGAGTGATTACAATATGGATGACAGGTTGTTTTCTATGTAAGATGCAGAGTGATTACAATATGGAGGACAGGTTGTTTTCTATGTAAGATGCAGAGTGATTACAATATGGAGGACAGGTTGTTGTCTATGTAAGATGCAGAGTGATAACAATATGGAGGACAGGTTGTTTTCTATGTAAGATGCAGAGTGACTACAATATGGAGGACAGGTTGTTGTCTATGTAAGATGCAGAGTGATTACAATATGGAGGACAGGTTGTTGTCTATGTAAGATGCAGAGTGATTACAATATGGAGGACAGGTTGTTTTCTATGTAAGATGCAGAGTGATTACAATATGGAGGACAGGTTGTTGTCTATGTAAGATGCAGAGTGATTACAATATGGAGGACAGGTTGTTGTCTATGTAAGATGCAGAGTGATTACAATATGAGGGTCTCAGTTCAAACCTTCTCTTGGCATCTTTTATGACCCTTAAGTCAATTTCATTCCTTCTGCCCTTCCATTCCACTGAAGCAAACACACACACACACACACACACACACACACACACTCACACACACACACACTCACACTCACACTCACACACACACTCACACACACACTCACACTCACACACACACACACACACACACACACACACACACACACACACACACACACACACACACACACACACACACACACACACACACACACACACACACACACACACACACACACACACACACACACACACTCACACACACACACACACACACACACACACACACACACACACACACACACACACACACACACACACACACACACTTACCACACACACACACACTCTCACTCACACACACACACACACACACACACACACACACACACACACACACACACACACTCACACACACACACACACACACACACACACACACACTCACACTCACACTCACATACACACCCACACTCACATGCATATACACACACACACACACAGACCCTCCACCCCACTTACACAAATACATTCTTGTCACATATTTCACGCTGTTTTCTCATTCTTCATCTCCACTCTCCTTGAAGTAACCCTTTTCATTTGAGAGAATCTGCAGTTCAGGCAGGCAGGCAGGCAGGCAGGCAGGCAGGCAGGCAGGCAGGCAGGCAGGCAGGCAGGCAGGCAGGCAGGCAGGCAGGCAGGCAGGCAGGCAGGCTATAAAGGCAGACAGGAAGACTAGAAAGGCAGACAGGAAGACTAGAAAAGCAGACAGGAAGACTAGAAAGGCAGACAGGAAGACTAGAAAGGCAGACAGGAAGACTAGAAACGCAGACAGGAAGACTAGAAACGCAGACAGGAAGACTAGACAGGCTTGGCAGGTAGTCAGGCAGGAAGGCAGTCAGGAAGGCAGTCAGGCAGGCAGGCAGGCAGGAAGACTTCATTTAGGTGAGCATTACCACACACAACAGCCTCCCAGTGACAAACGGCTTGTTTCCCAAATGGCATCCTATTCCCTATATAGTGAACTACTTTAGACCAGCGCCCATAGGGAAACACGTTGGGCTCTGGTCAAAAGTAGTGCACTATGTAGGGAACAGGGTGCTGTTTGGGAAGTTCAGTAGTTACAGGCATGAAATGGAATGAGAATGAAGCAATCAAATATGGTCTCTGTGCATTTACCATCTCCTAGTGGGATGCCTCCTCCTCTTCCTCCTCTAACTCGGAATTTATTTATTTAAATGAGCTGTGTCCTGTTGGCTGCTCGTTTATTGGATCCCCGCGTCTGTCTGGCCGCGTGGAGGACTTGCCATAGTATGGAGAAATAGCTACCCCTGTCAGCTGGTGAGCGTGGAAACTTTTTCCTCTTTTGAACTGCAAATCACTAGAGTTGGTCGGATGAAGCCGTTCTTTTGCATCCTCATTTATCGTCCTCCTGGTCCTGCTGGGCAGTTTTTAACAGAGTTTACGGACTTTATGTCATCTGTTATTAATTTCGAAAAGCTATTAATGGTTGGGGATTTTAACCTGCACACTGACGTTGCTGATAATCATGCCGCAAAAGATTTTCTTCGTATTACGGATTCACATAATCTAAAGCAGCATGTTCATGGACCCACACATACTGGTGGTCATATATTACACCTTGTTTTCACACTAGGTTTGGATGTTAATGCAATATGTTGTGAGGATATGTCGATTAGTGACCATAAGTGTATATTTTTTAATCTTTCTGCCATCGCTGACCCCCCTTGTCAGAAACGTCTGGCACAATCGCGCATTATTACTCAAACAACTGTTGAGCAATGTATCTCTCGGTTTGACTGTGATCTTAATTTTATGGGTTGTAGCAATGATGTTGAGCTCTTAATGCAATCTTTAAAACAATTTCTGCTCTTCTGTGTTGGACGAAGTGGCTCCTTTAAAGATAAAAACTAAGCCCATCTGTAACACCTCGCCTTGGATGACGGACGATGTGCGTTGTCTAAGGAGGAGGTGCCGTACGACTGGACGTCTGTGGAAATCCACCGGGCTTGAAGTGCAACGTCTGTATCTTAAGGAACTTATGCAGGATTTTAATAATTTAGTTGCGAAATCTAGGGCTGCTTATTTTTCTAATTTAATCTCTTTCTCTAAGCGAAACCCTAAGGTTTTATTTGATACCATACATAATATTGTATCTCCTCCTGCCATTGTGACAACAATATGTTCTCAAAACGATTGTGATAGGCTGCTGTCTTTCTTTATTGATAAGGTGCAGTCTATTAGATCAAATATTCTGCGTGGACCACACTTTCTTGTAGACTGTGTTCATTCACCTAGGCCTATTACCATTGAGTCTTTTAAACCAATCAGCTTCCTTGATTTGCTAAACTTGACTATAAAATGAATATGTCCTCTTGCCCACAGGATATAATACCATCTTCATTATTCTCAAAAGCACTCCCTGCCATTGGCCCTAGTATAGTAGCTATTGTCAATTCCTCACTGGCCACAGGCTGTGTCCCATACAATTTTAAACATGCCACTATTCAACCTATAATAAAAAAGCCTAATTTGGACCCAACAGTTTTGAAGAACTATCGGCCAATTTCAAAGTTGCCATTGTTGTCCAAAATTCTTGAGAAAGTTGTGGCTAATCAACTTACAGCTGTTTTAGAGAATTTGGAGTTGTATGACAAATTTCAGTCAGGTTTTAGGAAGAGACACTCTACTGAGACCGCCTTGGTGAGAGTCTATAATGACCTTCATATGGCTTCGGATGCAGGTCTATGTTCAGTGTTGGTACTTCTAGACCTTAGTTCTGCCTTCGATACTGTGGACCACCATATCATGATTAGGAGATTACGTGAATGGGTGGGCGTATCAGGAGTGACCCTATATTGGTTTACCTCATATCTCTCAGATAGAAGTTTTGATGTCTATATTGGTGATTCCCACTCCGTATCATCACCCCTGTTTTGTGGTGTTCCACAGGGTTCAGTTTTGGGTCCAATATTGTTTATTTTATACTTGTGGGTCAAATCATTCGTGATATTAACATTTCTTATCACTTTTACGCAGATGACATTCAGCTTCATTTTACCTTCCGGCAAAATGAGTCATCCAAACTTACAAGGCTCTTAGATTGTATAGACGCCATAAACAGCTGGATGGCTGAAAGTTTGTTGCAGCTGAACCCAGATAAGACGGAGGTTTTAATTGTAGCGCCAGACAGCGCTATCCCTCTGATTATGCAGAACATTGGACCTTTGTCATCTGCGGTCCGGCCTAGTTTAAGGAACCTTGGGGTGACATTTGATAAATCCCTATCTTTTGAAACCGACATCAAATCACTGACCAAATCCTGTTTTTTCCACTTATGTAATATTAGTAAATTGAGGTCTGTGGTCTCTCACTCAGAACTGGAGATGCTCATTCATGCCTTAATTTCCTCCTGTATTGATTATTGAAACTCACTTTTCTCTTCACTTAAAAATGTGTTCTTCATCGACTGCAATCTATTCAAAATTCAGCTGCTAGATTACTTACTAGATCAAATAGGCGCACCCATATCACCCCGATACTCTGCTCCCTTCACTGGCTTCCTGTAACTTACAGGATCCAATTCAAAATTCTAACTATAACCTATAGGGCTTTACATGGCCAGGCCCCTGCTTATCTTGCTGACATAATTCATTTTCATACCCCTCTCCGGTCTCTCAGGTCTAATAACCAAAATCTGCTATCTACGCCACGCACTCGTTTAAAGACATGTGGGGATAGAGCCTTAGCCGCTATGGCACCCAGATTATGGAATGCTTTGCCAACCAGTATTAGGTTTGCTGAGAATGTGGACAGTTTTAGGGGACAAGTGAAGACTCATTTGTTCAGGTTAGCTTTTGGTTAATCTCTGTCCTTTATATATTGATAATTTTTATCTGTTTTATTTTATTTCTTTTAGCTTGTTTTCTATTATGTTTTGTTGTCTATTGTAAAGCGCTTTGTGACCTAGTCTGTGAAAGGCGCTGTATAAATACATTTTACTTACTTACTTACTTACTTCCCATTCACTTTAAATACAAAGCCATGAACGTTTCCCTTACAAGAAGAGGAACGACAATAATGTGTTGGTTCTGAATGGGAGATGGGGAGGGAGATCCCCAAGATGTTTATGGTAGAACACAGAGTACTTTAGTGTTGTTTGTCAGTAGAGAGAAGAACATGAGACAAGGGAACATTTAATCTAAATTGAACTTTACATAAATGAAAGATGAATAAGCACTGCTTCATCTCCATCTCTATTTACAGGACCAATGGTTTCTTCTGAAGAACGTCACATCAGAGTGTTGAATAGAAACAACTAACTGTGGTTTGTGTGTGTGTGTGTGTGTGTGTGTGTGTGTGTGTGTGTGTGTGTGTGTGTGTGTGTGTGTGTGTGTGTGTGTGTGTGTGTGTGTGTGTGTGTGTGTGTTTGTGTGTGTGTGTGTGCGCATGAGTACAGCCTGGTGACGGGGTTAGGGAGCTAGGAGGAGGAGGATGAGGAGGATGAGGAAGAGGTGGAGGAAGAGAATATAATGAAGTGAAAGAGGGGGGATGAGGAGGAAAAGGATGATGAAGAGGAGGATGATGAAGAAGAAGATGATGATGAAGAGGAAGAGGATAAAAAGGAAGAAGAAGGGTCAGATGTGATGGAGAAAATGGGTCATTTGTGACTCAATTGGTAGAGCATGGCGCTTGAAACGCCAGGGTTGTGGGTTTGATTCCCACAACAGACCAGTACGAAAAATGTGTACTCACTACTGTAAGTCGTTCTGGATAAGAGCGTCTGGTAAATTACTAATATAAAACAGAAGAAGACCAGGGGACTACCATTTCTCTCAGCTATGCAAGAAGCAGACACTGGGATCCACTGCAACCAACTTCTTCAATATTAAATGCAAACCCCAACAACTGTTTCTCCACTGTTCAAATATAGACGACAGTTGTTGAATATTTCTGTGTGTTGTTTTCTTTCTTATATTTCCAGGTACAAGGAAAAAATTATAAAATATACTATCATCTGAAGTCTATACAGTGCATTCGGAAAGTATTCAGACCCCTTGACCTTTTCAACATTTTGTTACGTTACAGCCCTATTCTGCCCACACTACCGTTCAAAAGGTTGGTTGTCACTAAGAAATATCCTAGTTTTTTAAAGAAAAGCTAATTTTTTGTCAATTAAAAAACATTAAATTGATCAGAAATACAGGGTAGACATTGTTAATGAAGGCTATTCCATGCAAGAAATTGCCACGAAACTGAAGATCTTTTACAACGCTGTGTACTACTCCCTTCACCAGAATAGAAAGAGGAGTGGGAGGCCCCGGTGCACAACTGAGCAAGAGGACAAGTACATTAGAGTGTCTAGTTTGATAAACAAATGCCTCACAAGTCCTCAACTGGCAGCTTCATTAAATAGTACCCGCAAAACACCAGTCTCAAAGTCAACAGTGAAGAGGCAACTCCGGGATGGTGGCACATTTTTCCAATCTTCCTCTGTCCAGTGTCTGTGTTATTTTGTCCTTCTTAATCTTTTCTTTTTATTGGCCAGTCTGAGATATGGCTTTTTCTTTCCAACTCTGCCTAGAAGGCCAGCATCTCGGAGTCGCCTCTTCACTGTTGACGTTGAGACTGGTGTTTTGTGGGTACTATTTAATGAAGCTGCCAGTTATATTAAAAAAACATCTTAAATATATCACATTTACGGAAGCATTCAGAACCTTTACTCAGTACTTTGTTGAAGCACCTTTGGCAGCGATTACAGGCTTGAGTCTTTATGGGTATGAAGCTTGGCACACCTGTACAGTATTTGGGGAGTTTCTTCCATTCTACTCTGCAGATTTTCTTAAGATCTGTCAGGTTGGATGGGGAGCGTCGCTGCACAGCTATTTTCAGTTCTCTCCAGAGATGTTAGTTTGGGTTCAAGTCTGGGCTCTCTCTGTACTTTGTTACATTCATCTTTGCCTCAAAACTGACTAATATCCCAGTCTCTGCCGCTGAAAACATCCCCACAGCATGATGCTGCCAAAGAATTCAATCTTGGTTTCATCAGACCAGAGAATCTTGTTTCTCATGGTCTAAGAGTCTTTAGGTGCCTTTTGGCAAACTCCAAGTTGGCTGTCATGCCTTTTACCTAGGAGTGGCTTGGTGGAGTGCTGCATAGATGGTTATCCTTCTGGAAGGTTCTGCCACTGTGTACTCTCTGTTTATTGCCAAATAGCATTCTAGTGTGTCAAGTAATTCTTTTTTTTCTTTTCTGGGGCTCTGTGGGGTCTGTTGGTACTTTTGCCCCAACTTGCTCTCTCTCTCTCTCTCTCTTTCTCTCTCTCTCTCTCTCTCTCTCTCTCTCTCTCTCTCTCTCTCTCTCTCTCTCTCTCTCTCTCTTTCTCTCTTTCTCTCTCTCCCCAAACCTGTATTCACTTTTTACTTTTTTACGTCTAACAATACCCAGTTTTCCAGTTCTTTGGATCTAATACTCTCCAAAAAAATGTATAACATGCTTGGCATATTATAGATTATTTAGAAATACTTTTCAAGAATGAATGAAACAAAATAGAATAACAGATATTGTATGTCTCAGTTGGATATATCTGAGTAGTGGGAATCTTTCCACCAACCAGAAGCAACAACGCAGGCAGGGAGATTCTGATGCTTCTATCTCACACACCATGGGTTCAATTCCGTCACACCATGGGTTCTATTCCGTCACACCATGGGTTCTATTCCGTCACACCATGGGTTCTATTCCGTCACACCATGGGTTCTATTCCATCACACCATGGGTTCTATTCCACAGGGATTGTGAAATGTTTTAACTCCTGACTCAAAAGCTCAGAGGAGAGGAACTTTGAGAATCAGTGTTTGAGAAGGGTTGTGAAGGCAGCAGGCCTTACCAGTATGATATGCTGTATGGTAAGGTGAAGTGGCCTTATATGTCTGTGTCTATGCTAATTTGTGTTGCTCTAAAGCCACTGGCAATAGCATGTATTACTCTGAGGGATAGGATGTATTGCTCTGAGGGATAGGATGTATTACTCTGAGGGATAGGATGTATTACTCTGAGGGATTGGATGTATTACTCTGAGGGATAGGATGTATTGCTCTGAGGGATAGGATGTATTACTCTGAGGGATAGGATGTATTGCTCTGAGGGATAGGATGTATTGCTCTGAGGGATAGGATGTATTACGACAGCAAATCGACAGCAAATCCAGATGAATGTATTGGTAATGGAATATACCTTTCAAATCAAACTATTGTACAATGAGGACATGTGAAGCAGTTGTCGGGAAATAGACCATTCAAAAGATTGTGTTGTGTATTGCAACAGAAACTATGTTAAGAGTGTCAGTAACATTCTACAATAGAGTGGAATCCTCCACATTGTTGTTCAGATCAGAACCTAATTCTCCCATTCCAACAGCTCCCATTCTAATGGGAGAAAAACCCCACAGTATCATCTGTAATGGAGAGACTGCATCCAGGCTTCTGTCACCTGCAACCAAGATTTCTCCCTCCAAGATAAATCCCTGTTTTGAAAAAGCAATTTAAAGAGCAGCACAGATCCAGAGGGGATGGGAGAAGGGCAATAGCACAGTCTCTTCATTGGTTGGGGTTGACAGTAGTAAGTAACAAGGCCGAGGCTGAGTTATCATCAGTCATCTATCAAGGTATGTTTCATATGCCACCTCCATGTCACTGTGTGACAGCAGCAATGACTGGAGACAGAGACTGTCACAGACTGATCTGTTTCACCTGTCTTGTGCTTGTCTTCACGCCCCACCAGGTGTCTCCCATTTTTCCCCCTGTATATTTACACCTGCATTTTTTCTGTTTGTCTGTTGCCAGTTCGTCTTGTCCCGTCAGGTCCTACTAGCGTGTTTCCCTTTTCTCCTGTTCTCAACTTATTTTTTCTAGTCTTCCCGGTTTTGACCTTTCTGTCCTCTACCTGCCCTCTGCCTGCCCTCTGCCTGCCCCTTTGTATAAGAAATATCCTGAGAACTGAACTATCCACCTCCTGTGTCTGCATCTGGGTCATATCCTGAGAACTGAACTATCCACCTCCTGTGTCTGCATCTGGGTCAAATCCTGAGAACTGAACTATCCACCTCCTGTGTCTGCATCTGGGTCAAATCCTGAGAACTGAACTATCCACCTCCTGTGTCTGCATCTGGGTCATATCCTGAGAACTGAACTATCCACCTCCTGTGTCTGCATCTGGGTCAAATCCTGAGAACTGAACTATCCACCTCCTGTGTCTGCATCTGGGTCAAATCCTGAGAACTGAACTATCCACCTCCTGTGTCTGCATCTGGGTCAAATCCTGAGAACTGAACTATCCACCTCCTGTGTCTGCATCTGGGTCAAATCCTGAGAACTGAACTATCCACCTCCTGTGTCTGCATCTGGGTCAAATCCATCTCTCTCTCACTACTGTCTCTCTCTCTGTCTCTCTCTCTCTCTCTCTCTCTTTCTCCTGTCTCTCTCTCTCTCTCTCTCTCTCTCTCTCTCTCTCTCTCTCTCTCTCTCTCTCTCTTTCTCCTCTCTCTCTCTCACTACTGTCTCTCTCTCTCTCTCTCTCTCTCTCTCTCTCTCTGCGCATGCGTGGGCGTTTGTGGAGCGTGTGTGAGAGCTCGAGCTTTGAGCGCGTGTATTTGGGTCTTTTCCTTATATATTTCTATTCTATTTGTATTTATTTTTTACTTCTAAGTTTGTTTATTTGATTTAGTATTTATCTTGTGGGTTGTTTGTGCTGCCTGCTTTCTTAGGAAGCATGGCAGCTCAGGCTGGGAGTGGGCTTGATGTCCTCACACGCCGTCACGGAGTCAAAATAGTAACCGTGGCGAGTGTAGAGGCTTGTTGTCTGGGTGTAGGAGAGATTGTTGGCCATCTAAACATTGTCTCCGCATCCAGAATGAATGGCGCGACCGTGATTTTTTTGAACTCGGTGGAAAAAGCAAACGAGGTGGTATACTTACACCTGTTTTACCGCTGTTGTTACCGTCTAAAAAAGTCACAATATCGAATATCCCTCCGTTTCTCAGTGATGATATTTTGAAACAAGCGCTGTCACGGTATGGAAAGTTGGTTTCGCCGATCAAGAAGATTATGATCAGGTGTGAATCTCCTTTATTGAAACATATCGTTTCATTTAGGAGATTTGCTTTCATGATTATTAAAGATGACGCAGAATTGGACTTGGCGCTAAATTTCCGTGTGGACGATTTTGAATATGTAGTGTTTGTTACTACTGACAAAATGAAGTGCTTTGGATGTGGTAAATCGGGCCATTTAATCCGTTCATGTCCTGACAAGAATGCAGCGGGAGGTAGTAAGGATAGTGGTTCGACTGAAGAAACTACTGTTAAACCGTCTGGGGTCGGTCTGGCTGAAGCAGTGCCGACCGTGGATACACCTGCTGGGGAAGGAACATCTGTTGAGGGGCCTGTGGAAGCTGGATCGACCTCGACGGAATCGGTGAATGAAGGTAGGGATACTTCTGTAGCTGCAGAAACTGGGCTGTTGAACAGTGATGTAGAACACATGGGGGAAGATGATGTGTCTGACACAGAAGCGGAAAATAGGATGTTTAAAATACCAAAAAAACGAAAAAATGTCGCAAAGATCAGTAAGGCAAAGTGTTTTAAAAAAGAAGTGTTTGACGATCAGAAAGAGTCAGAAAGTGGAAGTGAAATGTCTGACTCAAGTACAGTGTTGTCACAGATCGAAGGTATTAGCAGAAGCTATGATGTTGATGACATAAAACATTTCCTTAATACCACTAAAAACAAAAGAGGTGTGATTGTAAAAGAATATTTCCATGACTTAACGCAGTTTCATGACAAAGCCAAAAGCCTAATAACAGCTGGGTGCCTTTCAGACAGGGAGGTTTATCGGTTGAAAAAGATTGTGAGCAAAGTTGGCACGGAATTAAATGAAAATGAGGACTAAGAATAATCTGGTTTTGCTTGGTTTTTTTTGTTTGTTTATTTATTTCAGTATGGCTGAAGTGCGGATTGCCTCCTTGAATGTTAATGGTGCTAGAAATTATAGAAAAAGAGCTGAGCTGTATGAAATTATCAAGCAGAAAAAAATAGATGTCACTTTGATTCAGGAAACGCATAGTGACGTGAACAACGTTAATGATTGGATGAAGGAATGGGAAGGTTTATCTTTTTAATTGTTTTGGGCTGATTACAGAACAAAAAAAGAATCTTTTCGATCAGTACAAAAATGGTGGGATTTTGGAATAGTACAAATTAAACAGTATTGTCAGCAGTATGCTCACAACAGCACCAAAGTTTTAAATCAGTCAATGAAAGACTTAGAGAATGACATAATTAAGATACAGGAATTGGCAGAATCAACAAAACAACAAAGCTATTTGAAAATTCTTTCTAAGAAAAAGAATCAATTGGCAGAATTATTAGGGGTTAAAACACAAGGGGCTTTGGTCCGGTCAAGATTTATAAGTCTTGATCAAATGGATGCACCTTCAAAGTATTTTTTTAACCTTGAAAGGAAAAATGGGCAAAAAAGAATCATTCATGCTTTGCGATCTGAGGAAGGAATTCTATTGTCCAATCCTGTAGTGATTAGAAGGAGGGCAATTGGTTTTTATGAGAAACTGTACAGAAGTGAACTAGGATCAGACAATATCAATGAGAGTGTCTTCTTTGAGGATTTACCAAAGGTGTCTGATGAAGCTAATGCAGAGATTTCAGGTGTGCTTAGCCTGGGAGAACTGCATCAGGCCGTTCAGAGCATGGAATCCGGAAGGGTGCCTGGAATTGATGGCATACCAATAGACTTCTATAAATGTTTTTGGGAAGTTTTAGGAGAGGATCTCTTAGAAGTACTCAATGGTAGTTTGGACGAAGGTCTTCTACCTTTGAGTTGCCGGAGAGCAGTCCTGACCCTCCTGCCCAAAAAAGGAGATCTCACAGAGATCAAAAACTGGAGACCTGTTTCACTTCTGTGTAGTGACTATAAACTTCTTTCAAAGATTTTAGCAAACAGATTATCAATAATTATGAATGAGTTGATTCATCCAGACCAAACCTACTGTGTCCCCAAAAGGTCAATTTTTGATAATATTTCCCTTATTAGGGATATTTTTGATGTCTCTAAGTTAGCAAATAGTGACATTGGACTGATTTCACTAGACCAAGAGAAAGCTTTCGACAGAGTTGAACACACATACTTATGGGAAACGTTAAAAGCTTTTGGTTTTAGTAAAAGTTTTATAGATAAAATTAAAGTTTTGTACAATGATGTTGAGAGCATACTCAAAATGAATGGTGGCTTATGCACTCCTTTTAAAGTGTTTAGGGGAGTGAGGCAGGGATGCCCGCTATCTGGAATGCTATATTCGCTAGCAATAGAACCTCTGTTACAACAATTGAGAAAAAATGTACAAGGTTTTAAGTTGCCTAATTTTGTAAAAAGTATAAGAGTCTCTGCATATGCTGATGATGTTTTAGTATTTGTTAGTCAACAGAGGGATGTACAGGTTTTAATGAGTGTACTTGATGATTTTAAAAAACTGTCCTCTGCTAAAACTAATTGGGAAAAAAGTGAAGCAATACTAATAGGGGATTGGAAAAATTGTTATTTTTCCCTTCCTCCTGGTTTAGTATGGAAGAGAGGAGGCTTTAAATATTTGGGGGGTTTTTTAGGAGATGAAGCAACTGTGCAAAAAAATTGGGAAGGAACTTATAAGTTATAAATAATTTAGTAGCTTCCTCTTTATGGCATAAGTTAACATGCATTGATCCTCCTTTGCGTCTCTTAGCAGAGACTCAAGCGATTTTAGTAGATTTTTTCTGGGACAAGTTACATTGGGTTCCTCAGAGTGTATTGTTTTTACCTAAAGAAGAAGGAGGACAAGGATTGGTACACCTTCAAAGTAGAGCAGCAGCTTTTCGTTTACAGTTTTTGCAAAGACTTCTTGATGGTTCAATAATTTCAAGCTGGAAAGTAGTTGCGTGTAAAATACTACAAAATCTTGGAAATTTGAAAATGGACAGAAATCTTTTCTTTATGGACTTGTCAAAACTGAACCTCAATGGAATGCCTATTTTTTATCGGAATGTTTTTAAAGTGTGGAACATGTTCAAAGTGCAAAGAGAAAGACATTTTGAATCTCTTCACTGGATCCTTGAAGAACCGTTAATATATGGAGCACGCTTTGATTTAACACACAATGACTGTACATTTCCTGGACTCACGGAAACACTTGTGGCTTCCAAAATATGTACAATGGGGAGTCTCGTTAACTTGACAGGACCAGACTTTGGGAACATGGAAGAAGTTGCTTTGAGTCTAAAAATTAAGTCTAGACGATTTGTTTTTCATTTATTAGAAAAATGGAAACAAAGACTCACTTCTGATGAACTGAAACTTTTATCAGACTATAGTGAAAAAAAAAATGTTCCTAATGAAAAAGATGTATTATCTGAGTTTTTAATTTTTCCTGTGTTAGATGATGTTTCAGGAATGTTTTTAAGCTCTGGTAAATCCCTATGTTTAAACTTTTTTTCAAGTACTGGTAAATCTTTTTATAAAGCTTGTGTTCTTGTTTTTAATAAAAAAGTGCTTGATAAGAGGGTTGATACACCATGGCGTAATGTTTTAAAACTACGTGTTGATGATAAGCCAGAATGGAGATCATTGTATAAGCCACCTTTAAGTAAAAGAGTTGGGGACATACAATGGAGACTTTTACATGGTGCAATAGCAGTTAATGCTTTTATTTCAGTTTTAAATACTGATGTCACTACAGAATGCCCTTTTTGCTTAAAAAGAGAAACTGTTTTTCATGCCTATATGGATTGTTTTAGACTGAAAAGGTTGTTTAGTTTATTATATGATTTATTTTATAGTTTCAATGAATCTTTTTCTATAGACGTATTTATTGTTGGTTTTAAATATGTTAGAAGAAATAGGTTTATTTGTCAGTGTTTAAATTTTCTTATAGGTCATGCAAAGTTGGCAATCTATATGAGTAGAAAAAACAAGATAGAAATGGGTGCAGATCAAGATATTAATATTCTGTTTTTAGCCATGGTTAAATCCAGAATACTCATTGATTTTCGTTTTTATAGTTCCATGGATGATGTTATTACATTTGAAATGAAATGGTGTAAGAATGAAGCTCTGTGCTCTGTTATTGATGGAAAAATATTTTTTTCTCTTCTACTAATGTAGAAAAAGATTGGTAAATGTTGATTGTTTGAAAACTTGTAATAAAGTCGTCTTTCAAAATTCAAAATTCTCTCTCTCTCTTTCTCCTGTCTCTCTCTCTCACTACTGTCTCTCTCTCTGTCTCTCTCTCTCTCAATTTCAATTCAATTCAATTCACTGTATTGGCATGACGCAACAATGTACATATTGCCAAAGTATCATACATCAATTTATTTATTTATTTTTTATTTTTTATTTTTTTGTGAATATATATATATATAATTACATCAGAGAACAAAATAACAACATCGGAGAAAAAAAAGGCATTAAATATGTCAGGCACTGTCCCTCAACTTGTGGCAGGCAGCAACATAGCATGCTGCCAGCGCACAGCTGTCCATGTCTTCTCCCAAAAGGATCGGCAGCCTTTCTATTTCAGAGAGGTCCTCAAAGCCCCGGACTACTTGTTCGAATTTGGGGAAGTGACTCTCTCTGATAGTTTTATATTTTTGACATTTTGTCAGGAAATGCAGCTCTGTCTCTGGTTCTGCTGTGGTGCAGTGGTTGCACAGCCTTTCCTCTACAGGGAGCCAGGTTTTCCTGTGTCTACCCTTCTCAATAGCAAGGCTGTGCTCGCTGAGCCTGTACTTTGTCAAGGTTTTCCTGAGGTTTTGATCAGTCACCATGGTCAGATAGTTTGCCATGGTGTACTGTCGATTTAGGGCCAAATAGCACTGCATTTTGCTTTGTGCTTGTGTTTGTGTTTTCCAATAGGTAATGTAGTTTTGTTTTAGATGTTTTGTAATTTGGTTAATTCTGATTGATTGGATGTTCTGGTCCTGAGGCTTCAGTGTGTTAGTGGAACAAGTTTGTGAACTCAGCCCCCGGACCAGTTGGATGAAGGGACACTTATCTTTGCACAACTCTTGGTATTGCAGGGCTTGGTAATGATATGAGAGGGGGTCACTGTGTTGTAGGTGTTTCCAAAACTTAATTGCTCTTTTTTGAGTTTTTAATATTAGTGGATATCGGCCTAATTCTGCCCTGCATGCATTGTTTGTAGTTTTCCTCTGGACATGTAGGAGAATCTTACAAAGTTCCGCGTGCAAGGTCTCAATGGGATGTTGTCCCAGTGGGTAAAATCTAGTTTTGTAAGTGGACCCCACACCTTGCTGCCATAGAGTGCGATTGGTTCAATCACGCATTTAATTAGTTTTTGCCAAATTTTGCCAAATAGGTATTTCAATTTGGACTTGTTTTTTAATGGCGTAGAATGCCCTGCGTGCTTTGTCTCTCAGTTCATTCACTGCATTATTTAGGTGTCCAGACGAACTTATTTTTAAACCTAAATAGTTGTATTGTGTGCAATACTCTATATGTTTTGCACCAATTGAGAACTTTGGTTTTATTCCCTGGGATCTGGAATTTGTCTGGAAAATCATTATTTTGGTATTTTTGGGGTTTACTGTCAGTGCCCAGGTCTGACAGTACTGCTCTAGCAGGTCCAAGCTCTGCTGTAGGCCATGTGCTGTGGGTGAAAGCAGGCACAGGTCATCTGCAAAGAGCAGGCATCTAACTTCCGAATTGTGGAGACTAACACCAGGGGTTGAGGACTTTTCTAGAATATTGGCCAATTCATTGATGTAAATGTTAAATAGCACAGGGCTGAGATTGCAACCCTGGCAGAGGCCCCACCCTTGGTTAAATGATTCAGTTTGTTTCTTGCCAATTTTTATGCTACCCATGTTGCCTGTATACATTGATTTTATAATGTCATATGTTTTACCCCCTACACCACTTTCAATTACTTTGTAGAACAGTCCTGTATGCCAGATAGAATCAAATGCTTTTTGGAAGTCAATAAAGCAAGAATAGAGTTTTGTCTTATTTTTGTGGACGTGTTTATCTATTAGGGTGTGTAGGGTGTAAATATGATCTGTTGTTCTATGTTTTGGTATAAATCCAATTTGGCTTTTACTCAGGATATTGTGCTTATTAAGGAAGTTTAGGACTCTTACATTTATAATACTACAGAAAACCTTCCCCAGGTTACTGTTCACACAAATCCCTCTGTAATTGCTAGGGTCAGATTTGTCTCCGTTTTTAAAGATTGGTGTTATGAGTCCTTGGTTCCAGATGTCAGGGAAGTAACCTACACTCAGGATCAAGTTAAACAATTTTAATATAACCAATTTATATTTTTCACTAGTGAATTTGAGCATCTCATTTAGGATCCCATCAGGTCCGCATGCTTTTTTTGATATGAGGGCTTGAAGTTTTTTAAGGAGCTCCTGCTCAGTAATTGGGGAGTCTAAAGGATTTTGGTTCCTTTATAGATTTTTCCAGTTTGTTCAAATTTTCAAAAATGTGGCCCTGTTCAGTATTATCCTGAGTGTCAACAGTGTTGTAGATGCTTTAAAGTGTTTTGTCCAAATGTCACCATTTTGTATCGCTAATTCCTGTTGTTTGGGTTTGTTTAGGTTTTTCCAATTTTGCCAGAAGTTGTTTCTATTTATGGACTCCTCAATTAGTGTCAATTGCTTTCTGTTGTACTGGGATTTCTTGATTCTGAGTGTATGTTTATATGATTTTAATATCTCACAGTACTGAAGGCGTAGTTCTCTGTTGTTTGGGTCTCTGTGTTTTTGGTTCGATAGTGTTTTTCCTAATGTTTTTACAATCTGTATCAAACCATTTGTCTTCTGTATTTCTGTTTGGTTTGTTTGATCCCAGCTTTAATTGTGCTGTTTTTGCTGTTTGCCTAAATATATGATTGATGCTATTTACAGCTAGATTGACGCCTTCTTTACTGTGAGCGTACATTGTATCCAGAAAGTTGTTTCTGGTATTCCTCTGTGCTGTTTTGAGCCCATCTGTATGAATGTTTGATGTTGTACAGCTTATTGGGCTGTGAATTTGTGGTTGCTTCTATGTCTGATCTTTTGAGGAACAGGGTAATTTGGGTGTGATCAGACAGAGGTGTTAGTGGCTTAACAGTGAATGAGCTGAGAGAGAAAGGGTCCATATCTGTTATCATGTAGTCTACTATGCTTTGGCCAAGAGGAGAGCAATAGGTGAATCTTCCTAAAGAGTCCCCCTGCAACCTACCATTGATAAAGTACAGACCCAGGCTTCGACAGAGCTGCAATAGGTCTTTTCCATTCTTGTTGACGATGCTGTCACTGTTGTTCCTGTAGGAAAGGTTAAAAGGATTAGAGACAGCTTGGCCTGTGATATAGCTGTCCCCTTGTGTGCTCATTTGGTCAGGTAGTGTTCCTGTGCGTGCATTTGTGTCCCCACAGATGAGCACATTTCCCTAGGCCTCGAAGTGTCTCGTCTCTTCCTCAAGGGTGGAGAATATTTATTCTGAGAAATAGGGGGATTCTGAGGGTGGGATATATATTGCACATAGGAACAAGTTTTTTTAGTCTAAGCCAAATGTGATATTTTTTTGGAGGGGTCAATTAGGTTTTGTAGTTGGGATTTGTACCATATAATCATTCCTCCAGAATCTCTGCCTCTATTGACAGAGATGTGGTAAAATGGGATGGTTTGGGCCATTTTGGGATGGTAAAATGATTTCTCTGTAGCCTGTGGGACAGTGCGTAACGATATCTGCCTTACGATATCTGCCTCTCTCTCTCTCTCTCTCTCTCTCTCTCTCTCTTTCTCTCTCTCACTCTCTCTCTCTCTCTCTCTCTCTCTCAATTTCAATTTAAGGGACTTAATTGGCATGGGAAACACATGTTTACATTGTCAAAGCAAGTGAAATAGATAAGAAACCAATGTGAAATAAACAATAAAAAATGGACAGTACACTCACAATAGTTCCAAAAGAATAAAGACATTTCAAGTGTCATATTATGTATATATACAGTGTTGTAATGATATGCAAATAGTTAAAGTATAAATATGGGTTGTATTTACAACAGTGTTTGTTCTTCACTGGTTGCCATTATCTTGTGGCAACAGGTCACACATCTTGCTGCTGTGATGGCACACTGTGGTATTTCACCCAGTAGATATGTGAGTTAATCAAAATTGGATTTGTTTTCAAATTCTTTGTGCGTCTCTGTAATCTCCAGGAAGTATGTGTCTCTAATATGGTTATTCATTTGGCAAGAAGATAGGAAGTGCAGCTCAGTTTCCACATAATTGTGTAGACAGAGGACACATATCCTGTCTTTACTTGAGAGCCAGGTGTGCCTATGGAGACCTCTCTCAATAGCAAGGCTATTCTCACTGTACAGATTCAAATATTTTCTTAATTTTGGGTCAGTCACATTGGTAGGTATTTTGCCACTGTGTTCTCTCTGTTTAGGGACAGATAACATTCAGATTTGCTCAGTGTTTTGGTTGATACTTTCCAATAGTTATCTATGTGTTGGCTGAGGGGATTCTTCTCCAGGTTCATCTCTCTGTAGGTGAGGGCTTTGTGGTGGAATGTTTGGGGTTCTCTTCCTTTTAGGTGGTTGTGGAATTTACTATTTAGTACACTACTTTTGACCAGGGCCCATAGATCTCAGTCAAAAGCAGTGCACTATATAGGGAATAGGGTGCCATTTGGGAAATACACACACCATGAGTATACCCACAATGTTAAGAGATCTATAGTAATATCTAATGTTTCTGGAACTGCAGGCTCTTAAATGTTACCAGAGTTTTGTGAATGTAATAATGTCCACTTTGTTCCATCGCAGCATCCAGTCAGTGGGTATGTCTGTAACTGGAGCTGAACGAGAGCTGTATGTGCACTCAATGGATTGACTTTCTTTCTCTCTTTCTTTCTTTCTTTCTTTCTTTCTTTCTTTCTTTCTTTCTCTCTTTCTTTCTCTCTTTCTCTCTTTCTTTCTCTCTTTCTCTCTTTCTTTCTTTCTTTCTTTCTCTCTTTCTCTCATTCTTTCTCTCTTTCTCTCATTCTTTCTTTCATTCTTTCTTTCTTTCTTTCTCTCTTTCTTTCTTTCTTTCTTTCTTTCGTTCTTTCTTTCTCTCTTTCTCACTTTCTTTCTTTCATTCTTTCTTTCTTTCTTTCTCTCTTTCTTTCTTTCTTTCTTTCTTTCTCTCTTTCTTTCTTTCTTTCTCTCTTTCTCTCTTTCTTTCTCTCTTTCTCTCATTCTTTCTTTCATTCTTTCTTTCTTTCTTTCTCTCTTTCTTTCTCTCTTTCTCTCTTTCTCTCTTTCTTTCTTTCTTTCTTTCTTTCTTTCTTTCTTTCGTTCTTTCTTTCTCTCTTTCTCACTTTCTTTCTTTCATTCTTTCTTTCTTTCTTTCTTTCTTTCTCTCTCTCTTTCTTTCTCTCTTTCTCTCTTTCTTTCTCTCTTTCTTTCTCTCTTTCTCTCTTTCTTTCTTTGTATCTCTCTCTCTCTGTCTGTGTCTCTCTCTTTTTGATTTCTGTCCATCACATTTAGTACACACTCCTACACTCACACATTCACTCAATGACTCACTCCACCCAAACATAGTAATTTGATACAGTAGAAGCTAAACAATCAATGAAAAGGTACACAGAGGGCTTTTAACAGTACAATACAGTGTGCTTTAAGCAGCTGATGCTACAAATGTACCTACTGATGCATTTCTAATTAATTTAGAGGAAGCCCAAGATAGCTGTGGTTTGGTCTGTCTCAGTCCATGTCTGCATCCCAAATGGCAGCCTTATTCTGGTCAAAATAATTGCACTAGATAAGGTGCCATTTGGTACACAGTCCATGTTCATATTTGACTTTCTGCTTGTTTATATTTGTCTATGAGACAGTTCAAGACATGCTGACCTCTAACCATTACCAATAACAGGGGAGGTCAGCATTTATTGGGGGTATGATCTTTGACCCTCTGGAACTTTCTCCCTCATCATTATTATCTGTAATCATGGTAGCATCCACATATAATTTGCTCAAGCACACAGACAGGTTTTTTTCACCTTGTCAGCTCAGGTTTTCAAACCAGCGAACTTTACTGGCCCAACGCTCTAACCGATAGGCTACCTGCCGCCACCTTGATGTAGAAGTGTTTAGAAAATATATTCACCTCTTATTTTAAATAAAAGTGACTCCAAAATGACACAATACATGATTTACCTTTAATTTGTATTAGAGGCACAATATTATCAGAAACAGCCAGAACTGAGTCACCAGCTTGATGTAGTCACAATGCACGCTGGGAAATATGGGACCAAATACAAAACTTCATTTATAAGAAAGAATATGACTTACTAAACAAAATCTCTTTCTCTGAGCAATTTCATTAGTATTAAATATAACTTACAAAACATTAAGCATACAATATGGCTCAGTATTTGAATTATTTATTTAATGCAGTTTTTATAGTTCATGTTTATCAAGGTGTAAATAATATGGACCCCACTGTATCTTCCTCTTCCTCTTCCTTTTCCTTCTTCTTCTTCCTCTTCCTCTTCCTCTTCTTCTTCTTCTTCTTCTTCCTCTTCCTCTTCTTCTTCTTCTTCTTCTTCTTCCTCTTTTATGATATATTGGCAATCACACAATGAACAAAAAAATCAAATTTAAAGATAAAAAAAATAAAAAGTATTAATAATAATCAAACAACTTTTCTGTTAAACTACAGAAATAAAAGCGGTCTGATCCCTACACAGGTTCAAGGGAACCCTGGGAGGGCGGATCATCCGCCGCCGTTAGCTCTTGCAAGTCTACAGATGTAAAATCCTTGAGTCCCAAAAACTTTACACAATAACGTCCAGTTTCTTCGACTTCTTTGAGGCTTGTGCTGTACAGTTTATAACTGGGGCAATGAATGCAATAAAATCCACCTTTTTACCACACATGGTGTCTTTAGTCTGGCAACAAACATTTACTACAGGCTGTATTGTATCCACTACCATATATACACTATCATCACAATTATTTTAATCACCTCCGCATGATTGACCGTTCTAACCTTTACCACCTCGATTTCCTTCACCCTTACAGGTCAGTCCAGGAACTCAGGATCCTTCTACACATCGTTCTTCTACAGTATATACTCTGTTCGTCTACACACACTTGAAACATGACCAAATCCTTTACAATTCTTACACTGCAGTGGTTTGGGAACGAAGGCTCTTACTTCATATCGTACATAACCAAGCTTCACAGGTGTAGGTATTTGCTATTTATAAAAAAAAACAATAATACCGACAGACTTTCCTCTTTTTCTCCTTTCACCCAGCGGGTCAGACGCCCGGCACCAACCACACCAGGGATTCTCTTCAGGGATTCTACCTGAACATCCGTCGTCACCCCTGAGATCACTCCTTTAACAGGTTCTCTACTCCGAAGTTCAAAACACACAACCTCTGTTGTCCTGATTATTTTGAGGCCCATTGCAATCTTCCTCTGTTCATTAGAAACACAATTGATCAAAATAAGACCACTCTGACAGACTCCACTGTATTCCATTCAGACAATAAGCATGGCATGCTTCCTGTCTGACTGTACATACAACCCCATCCATCGTGTATTTATAACTTGAGTCTTGTAGGATGTGCCCATGTGATTTGTCATTGGGATGGGATGACATGTCGTATACAGGTGCTCATATAGCAAGCCATCTTTACAGGTTTATAGAGAAATTCAAATGTGCAGGAGTGTATTTTATTTGTTGTTTATGTGAAATCAAGAGTTAGTCTGTGTTGTATTTGAGAACAAATGAAAGTAACTAGAACTTGAGTCAAACGTCCATATGGGAATATTCAACAAAATGCCAAACTGCCTACGAATACAAACACTTTCTCCCATGGCCATATGCCGACAACTTCGGTACGATAGCACAAGCTGTGTTTCTCCAGTTGAGATGAGGACAGTGGAGGGTTTTGACATAGTTTAAGTTTCTCTCTCTCTCTCTCTCTCTCTCTCTCTCTCTCTCTCTCTCTCTCTCTCTCTCTCTCTCTCTCTCTCTCTCTCTCTCTCTCTCTCTCTCTCTCTCACTTCCTCTATCGCTATCTCCCTCCTTCTCTCTGTTTTGACAGTGTTCACTCCATGTCTCCTGCTCTATCCAGTGCTGATCCAAGCAGACAGGTCTCAGGGCTGTGCTGGGGGACGCATCACAGCCTTTCATACAGCCTGTCATTACGACGTAGTGAGAACTGCTGCTCACTTAACAGCATGGTGAGGATCTCTGGCATAATTTTTAAATATTGAAAGTTTATTGAAAAAAGTTTATTGACAGTCATTAGTCATGAACATTGTGAAGGATTTCTAGGTTTGTTCTGGATGTTTTTATATTTTATATGACAAGCCTTCAGTCCACTTGAACTGTTGAGTAGTTAGTCAGATATTGCCAGATATTTTGGACTCTACTCAATCACCACCAGTAGGTTGGAAATGTCTGAAGATAAAACAACATTGTTGAGTTTCAAAAGAAATCTTCCATCTTTCAGTATTATGCCTTTGTTCCAAGGAGGAACTTCACTGACCCTTTCTGTCCTGTATTTATTAGCCAAGGAAACTAAATACCAACGCCTATTTATTAGCCAAGGAATCTAAATACCAACACCTATCTGACTAAGCTACTGTCAAGAACTGATTTCAGTATGTCCAGAGGTTGAGTAGATATCCAGACAAAATTAAGCAGGCCTATTTATATAATGAATATGAATTCTGAGGGTTAAAATGATTAAATATTAAAGCATTGAACCTCTCACTAATGGCTTCAGTCATACAAAAGCTGTATTTAAATCCATACTGGTCCTCCAGCAGGTTAGTAAGAATGAGGACCCATTGTTCAAAAAATGCATTTTTTCCCTTTATCCAGATTACAACGTCTCAGTTTTGGTTATTTGAAAATGAAATAATCTCCAAAATATAGTTATTTTTAAAACTAGCCGTAGAAAGCTGGTTGAAGTTTCATCCTCCAGAAAAGATAGAACAAATATTTCAACAAATGTTATGGTTAAACTCATGAATAACAAACCTTATTATTATTATTATTATTATTATTCTGACCCTGAACAAGGCAGTTAACACACTGTTCCCAGGCTGTCATTGTAAATTGTTCTTAACTGACTTGCCTAGTTAAATAGAGGTTAAATAAAAAGACAGACAGGAGATGCAATTCCACGGTAATGAAATTGTGTTGAGACTCAGTTTTTTCATTTAAAAATGTATGCCAAACAAAAATCATAATTTATACAGTTTAACAAACCATTCAACTCTATGCACAAGGACCACTTTTAACAATTTATATTGAACATATTACAAAAACCCTTTTACTGGAATAATTTAGCAGATGCTAAGTTTGGTAAAATCTTCCTCTGTTTTTTCTCTGTCACTCTTAAATATCTGCTCGGAATTAATATTCAGCGATGTCTGCAAATAGCACTGCTGGGTGATTTGAAAAGTCATTGTAAATCCATCATATAATAATACTCTTAGCAATAATGTTAAAAATTAGTTAGAAACTATGAGAATAGAAAGGTTCAGTACTTTTGTGAAACATCACAGGACAGTTGAAAAATATATGGCAAATAGAAATTATGATGGTGTTAAGAGATAGTGGGGTTTAGTGGAGATGAAGGGTGGGACTAAAAATAACAAGATAATAACTCATGTAAAATATACTGTGTCCGTAAAATGTATATACTGTAGTATGTATAAGCTGGAAGTAGAAGCCTACATTTTGTTGTCCATAAGTTTACTCCATACTGATATAACCATACTGAGTATCGTTCCCCTGCAGTCATTGATATAACCCAGTATGTATCATTCCCCTGTAGTCATTGATATAACCCAGTATGTATCATTCCCCTGCAGTTATTGATATAACCCAGTATGTATCATTCCCCTGTAGTCATTGATATAACCCAGTATGTATCATTCCCCTGCAGTCATTGATATAACCCAGTATGTATCATTCCCCTGTAGTCATTGATATAACCCAGAATGTATCATTCCCCTGCAGTCATTGATATAACCCAGTATGAATCATTCCCCTGCAGTCATTGATATAACCCAGTATGTATCATTCCCCTGCAGTCATTGATATAACCCAGTATGTATCATTCCCCTGCAGTCATTGATATAACCTGGTATGTATCATTCCCCTGCAGTCATTGATATAACCCAGTATGTATCATTCCCCTGCAGTCATTGATATAACCCAGTATGTATCATTCCCCTGCAGTCATTGATATAACCCAGTATGTATCATTCCCCTGCAGTCATTGATATAACCCAGTATGTATCATTCCCCTGCAGTCACTCACCCACAAACATTCATTACTTCACACCACAGTGATTTCTTCTCCTGGTGTGACATTCCTTTGCCATTCTGTCTCGTTCAGTTCTGTTTGGAGAGTTAAAACATACACTACACTGAAGTGAGATGTAGGAGTGGTGGATGTTGATGGAGGTTCTCCCTGAGAGACAGAGAGAGAGCGAGAGATATGTGTGTGTGGAGAGAGAGAGAGAGAGAGAGAGAGAGAGATGTTCTCCCCAGTGGCCCAGCAGCATTGCTAATGGCTTCTGCTCTGGGCCTCAGGACGCTCTGGTTGTCAATACAATTCCCTTCCGCTTTTCCCGCTTGCCAGTTCCCATCTGGAGACAATTCATAAACCTCTTATGGTATGTACCTTTCCCCTGTGGTCACTAGCTAGTCACAACCTCCCAGATACTAACTCTCCTCTCCTCTCCTCTCCTCTCCTCTCCTCTCCTCTCCTCTCCTCTCCTCTCCTCTCCTCTCTCCTCTCCTCTCCTCTCCTATTATTTCAGTGTGTATCATTCCCCTGCAGTCACTCACCATTCAAAACCTCCCCTCCCTCCTAGTTGCAACTCTTATCTCCTCTTCTCCTGTCTTCCCTCATCTCCTCCATCCTCCCCTGTCTTCCTCTTCTCCTGTCTTCCCTCATCTCCTCCATCCTCCCCTGTCTTCCCTCATCTCCTCCATCCTCCCCTGTCTTCCTCTTCCCCTGCCTTCCCTCATCTCCTCCATCCTCCCCTGTCTTCCCTCATCTCCTCCATCCTCCCCTGTCTTCCTCTTCCCCTGTCTTCCCTCATCTCCTCCATCCTCCCCTGTCTTCCCTCATCTCCTCCATCCTCCCCTGTCTTCCTCTTCCCCTGTCTTCCCTCATCTCCTCCATCCTCCCCTGTCTTCCTCTTCCCCTGTCTTCCCTCATCTCCTCCATCCTCCCCTGTCTTCCTCTTCCCCTGTCTTCCCTCATCTCCTCCATCCTCCCCTGTCTTCCTCTTCCCCTGTCTTCCCCCCTCTCCTCTAGCCACTGCCTCCATATAGATTGTGACAGCTCTACGACAGCCCTATGTTTCAGTACAGTAAGTCTAATCAGTACAGACTACTTCCTCACTGTGTTGCTGTGACATGGGTGACCTTACTGATCCAGAAGCACTTCATAAACAATGGCAGCCATGTTGACCCAACAACAAAAACATAGGGCTCTGGTCAAACAAGTAGGGCATTATATCGAGAATAGGGTGACATTTGGAACACTCCCATATTCTCCATATTATCTTTCATGTCAGAGAGCTCATGTCCTAACAACAGATGACAGCTAAGGCCAGCTAAACAGAATGACAGAGTTTAGTTCAGGGGAAAGGACAGAGGGAGTGTGAGGACAGAGGGAGTGTGAGGACAGAGGGAGTGTGAGGATAGAGGGAGTGTGAGGACAGAGGGAGTGTGAGGATAGAGGGAGTGTGAGGACAGAGGGAGTGTGAGGACAGAGGGAGTGTGAGGACAGAGGGAGGGTGAGGACAGAGGGAGTGTGAGGACAGAGGGAGTGTGAGGTCAGAGGGAGGGTGAGGACAGAGGGAGGGTGAGGACAGAGGGAGTGTGAGGACAGAGGGAGTGTGAGGACAGAGGGAGTGTGAGGACAGAGGGAGTGTGAGGACAGAGGGAGTGTGAGGACAGAGGGAGTGTGAGGACAGAGGGAGTGTGAGGACAGAGGGAGTGTGAGGACAGAGGGAGTGTGAGGACAGAGGGAGTGTGAGGACAGAGGGAGTGTGAGGACAGAGGGAGTGTGAGGATAGAGGGAGTGTGAGGACAGAGGGAGTGTGAGGACAGAGGGAGTGTGAGGACAGAGGGAGGGTGAGGACAGAGGGAGTGTGAGGACAGAGGGAGTGTGAGGTCAGAGGGAGGGTGAGGACAGAGGGAGTGTGAGGACAGAGGGAGTGTGAGGATAGAGGGAGTGTGAGGACAGAGGGAGTGTGAGGACAGAGGGAGGGTGAGGACAGAGGGAGTGTGAGGATAGAGGGAGTGTGAGGACAGAGGGAGTGTGAGGACAGGGGGAGTGTGAGGACAGAGGGAGTGTGAGGACAGAGGGAGTGTGAGGACAGAGGGAGTGTGAGGACAGAGGGAGTGTGAGGTCAGAGGGAGTGTGAGGATAGAGGGAGTGTGAGGACAGAGGGAGGGTGAGGACAGAGGGAGTGTGAGGACAGAGGGAGTGTGAGGATAGAGGGAGTGTGAGGACAGAGGGAGGGTGAGGACAGAGGGAGTGTGAGGACAGAGGGAGTGTGAGGATAGAGGGAGTGTGAGGACAGAGGGAGTGTGAGGACAGAGGGAGGGTGAGGATAGAGGGAGTGTATAAATATAAGGATGCTAGAGTATAAAAGCAGATAGCTCAACGTCCCTAACAGGATTTCAGTGACAGGTTGCCTTGTATCTCCGCAGCCATAACAATGAGTTTACTGATCTTCACTAGCCGAATCTAGCAAAGTCATTCTCACCTTGGAAGAAGAATCTCTTTGCTTTTCCCTCGTTGACTTGACATTAAATAGCAGAGAGATTCTTTGAAGTTGTGTGACATTAAATTACCACTGACTCTTGGAAGGGAATTGTTAATGCATGCCACTGTATCTCCCGCATTCAAAATGTCCTGTTCAACGTTCAAGGATGTATGAATGCATGAATTTGTGTAAAGCACTAGTTGTCCAGTTTCTGTTAGATCTTCATCCTATTGATATTTCAGCATGAACCAACCAGTTGTAGTTTTTACTCCAATTGTCTGGTGTGATTTGTTAATAACCACCACCAGGAGAACCCACCTGTGTACCAACACCACACACACACACACACACACACACACACACACACACACACACACACACACACACACACACACACACACACACACACACACACACACACACACACACACACAGACATTATCATTATCTGCCGCACAAACAATTAAACCACCATTAAAACCATTAGACAACCTGAAGTAGTGTTTGTCTTGATGAGGGGAGGTATCCTATGGAAGATGAAAAAAGCAGTCAATGGCTTCGTTCCAAATGGCACCAGCTTAGGTACTACACTACTTCTCACCAGAGCCCAGAGATAGAACAGGGCCCACACAATAAGCGCTAGCAAGCGTTTACTAGGTTGGGCTGTATACAGTTCATTCAGAAAGTATTCAGACCCCTTCCCTATCTCCACTTTTTGTTACATTACAGCCTTATTCTAAAATTGATTAAATCAAAACAGGTTTTTAGAAATGTTTTCAAATGTATTGCAAATAAAAAACAGAAAAACCTTATTTACATTAGTATTCAGACCCTTTGTAGTGAGACTCGAAATTGAGCTCAGGTGCATCCTGTTTCCATTGATCATCCTTGAGATGTTTCTACAACTTGGTTGGTGTCCACATGTGGTAAATTAAATTGATTGGACATGATGTGGAAAGGCACATACCCAAGAAGACTTAAGGCTGTAATCGCTGCCAAAGGTGCTTCAACAAAGTAATGAGTAAAGCGTCTGAATACTTATGCAAATGTGATATTTAAGTGTTTTTATATACTGTTGAAGTTGGAAGTTTACATACACTTAGGTTGAAGTCATAAAAACTCATTTTTCAACCACTCCACAGATTTCATGTTAACAAACTATAGTTTTGGCAAGTAGGTTAGGACATCTACTTTTATTTCCAGATTAATTCCAGATAGGCTAATTGACATCATTTGAGTCAATTGGAGGTGTACCTGTGGATGTCAAGGCCTACCTTCAAACTCAGTGCCTCTTTGCTCGGCATCATGGGAAAATCAAATGAAATCAGCCAAGACCTCAGAATATTTTATTAGACCTCCACAGTCTGGTTCATCCTTGGGAGCAATTTCCAAACACCTGAAGGTACCTGTACAAACAATAGTACACAAGTATAAACACCATGGGACCACGCAGCCGTCATACCGCTCAGGAAGGAGATGCATTCTGTCTCCTAGAGATGAGCGTACTTTGGTGCGAAAAGTGCAAATCAATCCCAGAACAACAGCAAAGGACCTTGTGAAGATGCTGAAGGAAACAGGTACAAAAGTATCTATATCCACAGTAAAACAAGTCCTATTTCAACATAACCTGAAAGGCCGCTCAGCAAGGAAGAATCCACTGCTCCAAAACCGCCATAAAAAAGACAGACTATGGTTTGCTACTGCACATGGGGACAAAGATCGTACTTTTTGGAGAAATGTCCTCTGTTATGATGAAACAAAAATAGAACTCTTTGGCCATAACGACCATTGTTATGTTTGGAGGAAAAAGGGGGAGGCTTGCAAGCCGAAGAACACCATCCCAACCGTGAAGCACGGGGGTGGCAACATCATGTTGTGGTGGTGCTTTGCTGCAGGAGGGACTGGTGCACTTCACAAAATAGATGTTATCATGAGGAAGGAAAATTATGTGGATATATTGAAGCAACATCTCAAGACATCAGTCAGGAAGTTAAAGCTTGGTCGCAAATGGGTCTTCCAAATGGACAATGACCCCAAGCATACTTCCAAAGTTGTGGCAAAATGGCTTAAGGACAACAAAGTCAAGGTATTGGAGTGGTCATCACAAAGCCCTGACCTCAATCGTATTGGAAATGTGTGGGCAGAACTGAAAAAGCGTGTGCGAGCAAGGAGGCCTATAAACCTGACTCAGTTACACCAGTTCTGTCAGGAGGAATGGGCCAAAGTTCACCCAACTTATTGTGGGAAGTTTGTGGAAGGCTACCCGAAACGTTTGACCCAAGTTAAATAATTTAAAGGCAATGCTACCAAATACTAATTGAGTGTTTAATCTTCTGACCCACTGGGAATGTGATGAAAGAAATAAAAGCTGAAATAAATCATTCTCTCTACTATTATTCTGACATTTCACATTGTTTAAATAAAGTGGTGATCCTAACTGACCTAAAACAGGGAAATGTTACTCTGCTTAGTGGTGTTTCAGTTTGATGACATCACTCACATCTGACAGACAGAGAGCTCTAGGTGATAAATCACTGATCATACAATTTGGATGTGTCCCAAATGGCACCCCATTCCCTACACAGACCAAAGCCCATAGTGGACGCACTATGTGGTAAAAACAGTGCCATTTGGGATAGCTGACCTCTCACCCGGGTGTGTAGTTGTGTGTGTCTGTGTGTGTGTATGTCTGTGTGTGTGTGTGTGTGTGTGTGTGTGTGTGTGTGTGTGTGTGTGTGTGTGTGTGTGTGTGTGTGTGTGTGTGTGTGTGTGTGTGTGTGTGTGTGCGTGCGTGCGTGCGTGCGTGCGTGCGTGCGTGCGTGCGTGCGTGCGTGCGTGCGTGCGTGCGTGCGTGCGTGCGTGCGTGCGTGCGTGCGTGCGTGCGTGCGTGCGTGCGTGCGTGCGTGCGTGCGTGCGTGCGTGCGTGCGTGTGTGTGTGTGTGGGTCTCTGACCATTCGTGCATGCACACGTGTATACACAAAGGAATGACTGACTTCTGACCTTAGGTATGAAGCCCGGCTATGGAGGTCAAACCCAATATCAGAGGCTCATCTGTCTAAATGAGCCTTAGTCTATTTTCTGTAGAGAAACTCCCACCAGACTGCCCAGTGCAGCCCAGCTCCATTGATTGGTAGAGGCTCTATCTATATGTACATGACAGCTGTATGCCATTCTTATGAACGTTCTATAAGACACCTCCGCTATAGTAACGCCCAATAGTGGCTTGGAAACACGATGATGTTGCTAAAGTATGAAAATAATTAGTAAGAAATTACTTTGCTATTATTATCATGTTGTCAAATTTACTTAACTAGAGAGCTGGCGATGTTGCCGTTAGCTGTCAAAAATAGCTAGTGATGCTATTTAGCTAGCGATGCTGAAGATAGATACAATGTGTGGCTTTCTCCTCTCTTAGCTAGCCAGCTAACGTTATACTTCATCTAAAGTCAACATCCCAGTGATGACAAAAGATTTTCCTACAAATTAATTACCTCCTATAGAAATGTCGTTGTCTTTCTTAGTCACCATAAGGAACGTTAGACTAAACCTTCATCAGCGCCTATTAATAATGCATTGCGTAGAACGTTTAGTTTGGCACCAGTGCCAAAGACAACGCTCAAATCAATATATTGTGACGAAACAAGCAATCCATGAATATGACTGCTGGAGACCTATAGTCAATGGACAGGAGAAGAGGTCATTTTATGACACAGGGTAAATCAATTATGATAAACTATAGCAATTGTAATGGTTATGTTATCTTCCAACTTCGTTACGATCACTGGAACTTACTTACATCTAGAGGTTAAACTTCAATGATACCTATATGGTTTCCTCATGTGCTACCTCAAGTTTAAATATGTGCAATAATAATCTTGGCCTAAAATAAATACCAAATATACGTAAGCTATATGGCAGTATTACATGCTAGATTCCAATATATCAGTCAAAGAAATTATAAAAGTATAATACAAGTAATCACAAAATAATGTTTATACTTTCTATTTGATTACGGTGAACAACGCCTTCTGTAACATGTCTGGATCTTCCAGTAGTGATGTCAGTGTTACATTGGAGTGATGTGAGTGTTCTGTTGGAATGACATGAGTGTTCTGTTGGAATGACATGAGTATTCCGTTGGAATGACGAGTGTTCCGCGGGGCTTTAGAACAGAAGTGGAGCATCAACCACACACACACACACACACACACACACACACTCTATACGCACCACCAGATGAAATATTGATGTATTTGTCATCTCTTATTTGTTGAAACAAGGTGTCTAAATATATGTTCCACCACACCAATCAAACCAACAGAGACAGAGACAGAGACAGAGAGACAGGGACAGAGAGATAGGGACAGAGACAGAGAAAGGGCAGAGAGAAAGGGACAGAGACAGAGAGACAGAGACACAGGGACAGAGAGACAGGGACAGAGACAGGGCAGAGACAGAGAGACAGAGACAGAGAGACAGGGATAGAGACAGAGAGACAGAGAGACAGAGACAGAGAGACAGAGACAGAGAGACAGGGACAGAGACAGGGATAGAGACAGAGACAGAGAGACAGGGACAGAGACAGAGAGACAGGGATAGAGGCAGAGAGACAGAGAGACAGAGACAGAGAGACAGAGACAGAGAGAAAGGGACAGAGACAGAGAGACAGGGACAGAGACAGAGAGACAGGGACAGAGACAGTGACAGAGAGACAGGGATAGAGACAGAGAGACAGGGACAGAGACAGAGACAGAGACAGAGACAGGGACAGAGACAGAAACAGAAACAGAGACAGGGCAGAGACAGAGACAGAGACAGAGACAGAGACAGGGACAGAGACAGAGAGACAGGGCAGAGACAGGGCAGAGACAGGGCAGAGACAGGGACAGAGAGACAGAGAGACACAGAGACAGAGAGACAGAGAGACAGAGAGACAGAGAGACAGAGAGACAGAGAGACAGAGAGACAGAGAGACAGGGAGAGAGACAGGGACAGAGAGAGAGGCAGAGACAGAAACAGAGACAGAGACAGAGACAGATATCTTGATACTGACTAGCTGACTGCACCCTGCCCTTGAACACAACTGCAAAGTCAATATGACAAATCACTTTCAGACCATAAAAATGCAAGCAGCACATCAAATCTTTTCAATATTGTTTTGCATTCATGCTATACATTCAATGGGATTACATTCATGCTAAACATTCATTGGGATTACATTCATGCTAAACATTCATTGGGATTACATTCATGCTAAACATTCATTGGGATAACAATCATGCTATACATTCAATGGGATTACATTCATGCTAAACATTCATTGGAATTACATTCATGATAAACATTCATTGGGATTAAATTCATGTTAAACATTCATTGGGATTACATTCATGCTAAACATTCATTGGGATTACATTCATGCTAAACATTCATTGGGATTACATTCATGCTAAACATTCATTGGGATAACAATCATGCTATACATTCAATGGGATTACATTCATGCTAAACATTCATTGGGATTACATTCATGCTAAACATTCATTGGGATTACATTCATGCTAAACATTCATTAGGATAACAATCATGCTATACATTCAATGAGATTACATTCATGCTAAACATTCATTGGGATTACATTCATGCTAAACATTCATTGGGATAACAATCATGCTATACATTAATTGGGATTACATTCATGCTATACATTCAATGATATTACATTCAAGTATTACATTCACTCTCTACTCTCTACACTCTACTCTCTACACTCTACTCTCTACTCTCTACTCTCTACTCTCTACTCTCTACTCTCTACTCTCTACTCTCTACTCTCTACTCTCTACTCTCTACTCTCTACTCTCTACTCTCTCTACTCTCTACTCTCTACTCTCTACTCTCTACTCTCTACTCTCTCTAATCTCTACTCTCTAATCTCTACTCTCTACTCTCTACTCTCTACTGTCTACTCTCTACTCTCTACTCTCTACTCTTTATTGTCTACTCTCTACTGTCTACTCTATACTCTCTACTCTCTACACTCTACTCTCTACTCTCTACACTCTACTCTCTACTCTCTACTGTCTACTCTCTACTCTCTACTCTCTACTCTCTACTCTTTATTGTCTACTCTCTACTCTCTCTAACTCTCTACTCTCTCTACTCTCTCTACTCTCTACTCTCTCTACTCTCTACTCTCTACTCTCTACTCTCTACTCTCTACTCTCTACTGTCTACTCTCTACTCTCTACTCTCTACTGTCTACTCTCTACTCTCTACTCTTTATTGTCTACTCTCTACTGTCTACTCTCTACTCTCTACTCTTTATTGTCTACTCTCTACTGTCTACTCTCTACTCTCTCTACTCTCTACTCTCTACTCTCTACTCTCTACTCTCTACTCTCTCTACTCTCTACTCTCTACTCTCTCTACTCTCTACTCTCTCTACTCTCTCTACTCTCTACTCTCTACTCTCTACTCTCTACTCTCTCTACTCTCTCTACTCTCTACTCTCTCTACTCTCTCTACTCTCTCTACTCTCTACTCTCTCTACTCTCTCTACTCTCTCTACTCTCTCTACTCTCTCTACTCTCTCTACTCTCTACTCTCTACTCTCTCTACTCTCTCTACTCTCTCTACTCTCTCTACTCTCTCTACTCTCTCTACTCTCTCTACTCTCTACTCTTTATTGTCTACTCTCTACTGTCTACTCTCTACTCTCTCTACTCTCTACTCTCTACTCTCTACTCTCTCTACTCTCTACTCTCTACTCTCTACTCTCTAATCTCTACTCTCTACTCTCTACTCTCTACTCTCTACCTCTCTACTCTCTACTCTCTACTCTCTACTCTCTACTCTTTATTGTCTACTCTCTACTGTCTACTCTCTACTCTCTCTACTCTCTACTCTCTACTCTCTACTCTCTAATCTCTAATCTCTACTCTCTACTCTCTCTACTCTCTACTCTCTCTACTCTCTACTCTCTCTACTCTCTCTACTCTCTACTCTCTACTCCCTGTAACAAAACAAAGTAACAAAACAAACCAACAAACCAAAATAGAATATAATCTTCAAAACACCACACAGTGAGTGCTTGTGCAGAGGCTATAGTTCCTCTTTCTCAGGCAGCATCACAGTTGGCACCCTATTCCTTAATAGCTCACGTCTCTTGACCACAGCCCATATGTGGCTGGTCAGAAGTAGTCTGCTATAAAGTCCATAGGGTTCCATTTGGGATGCAAGCTCACTGTTCCTTGGTTAGCAGAAACTTTACTTAGAGCACAGCACAACAAGGCACGGTCTAAACTTGGCAGAGTTTTAGCAGACAATGTGACCTTACCATAAAAAGACTACCTCTAGACTTCATAACTCATGGTCAGCCATCTTACTCGTAAAGAAGTGGATATTGAAAAACTGAATTTAGGCAAAAAATGAATTAAGGTTAGGGTTAAGGTTAGGTTTAGGAATGAGGGTTAGGTTAAGGTTAGGTTTAGGAATGTGGGTTAGGTTTAGGTTAGGTTTAGGAATGAGGGTTAGGTTAAGGTTAGGTTTAGGAATGAGGGTTAGGTTAAGGTTAGGTTTAGGAATGAGGGTTAGGTTAAGGTTAGGTTTAGGAATGAGGGTTAGGTTAAGGTTAGGTTTAGGAATGAGGGTTAGGTTAAGGTTAGGTTTAGGAATGAGGGTTAGGTTAAGGTTAGGTTTAGGAATGAGGGTTAGGTTAAGGTTAGGTTTAGGAATGAGGGTTAGGTTAAGGTTAGGTTTAGGAATGAGGGTTAGGTTAAGGTTAGGTTTAGGAATGAGGGTTAGGTTAAGGTTAGGTTTAGGAATGAGGGTTAGGTTAAGGTTAGGTTTAGGAATGAGGGTTAGGTTAAGGTTAGGTTTAGGAATGAGGGTTAGGTTAAGGTTAGGTTTAGGAATGAGGGTTAGGTTAAGGTTAGGTTTAGGAATGAGGGTTAGGTTAAGGTTAGGTTTAGGAATGAGGGTTAGGTTAAGGTTAGGTTTAGGAATGAGGGTTAGGTTAAGGTTAGGTTTAGGAATGAGGGTTAGGTTAAGGTTAGGTTTAGGAATGAGGGTTAGGTTAAGGTTAGGTTTAGGAATGAGGGTTAGGTTAAGGTTAGGTTTAGGAATGAGGGTTAGGTTAAGGCACAGGTATAGCTTAATTGAGGTTAAGGTTAGGGTCTTTGGGAAAGGTATAAAAGTTGGGTTAGTGTATCGCCGTCCGCTGCCATTCATTTTTAGGCTAAATGTTTATTATTTCTAATAGACTTGTCCATTACAAAGTTGAAATACAGTATTGCAACTCATGCTCAAGTCATACATGTACCGTATAACATCCATCAGTCATTTGGAGGAGAAGAAAATTATTTAGAACACAAACATTTGAGAAAAGAGAGGGAGAAAAGGTGAAAGTGTAAAACAGAGAAGTGGATTCCAGGGAAGTCCTTCTCTCCGTCTTCAATGATTGCTGATTAAAGTGACATTTTATCGGTCTTGCATCTGCTCACATCACAGGCAGGGGATTAGCTAGAGTGGTTTCCCTGCCCGTCATCACGGGCAGTGTTCCAAATAGCACCCTATTCCTGATGTAGTGCACTATTTCTGACCAGGGTTCATAGGGCTCTGGTCAGAAATAGTGCACCACATAGGGAATAGGGTGCTATTTGGGATGCAAACCTAGAGTAACACATTCTCCATCTAATCATTCAGAAGCTTCCACGGAGCCTCCCTATGACCTTCTGTCTGTCTGTCTGTCTGTCTGTCTGTCTGTCTGTCTGTCTGTCTGTCTGTCTGTCTGTCTGTCTGTCTGTCTGTCTGTCTGTCTGTCTGTCTGTCTGTCTGTCTGTCTGTCTGTCTGTCTGTCTGTCTGTCTGTCTGTCTGTCTGTCTGTCTGTCTGTCTGTCTGTCTGTCTGTCTGTCTGTCTGTCTGTCTGTCTGTCTGTCTGTCTGTCTGTCTGTCTGTCTGTCTGTCTGTCTGTCTGTCTGTCTGTCTGTCTGTCTGTCTGTCTGTCTGTCTGTCTGTCTGTCTGTCTGTCTGTCTGTCTGTCTGTCTGTCTGTCTGTCTGTCTGTCTGTCTGTCTGTCTGTCTGTCTGTCTGTCTGTCTGTCTGTCTGTCTGTCTGTCTGTCTGTCTGTCTGTCTGTCTGTCTGTCTGTCTGTCTGTCTGTCTGTCTGTCTGTCTGTCTGTCTGTCTGTCTGTGTGTGTGTGTGTGTGTGTGTGTGTGTGTGTGTGTGTGTGTGTGTGTGTGTGTGTGTGTGTGTGTTCTGGTCAGAAGAAAACTAGCAGCACCATGTGGAAAAAAACAATGAAAAACATCTCTAAGTGATTTTGTGGATTAGATTGTCTCCTGCTCCCAGATCAGTTTCTGCTCCATTGATGAGATTGTCACGTCAAACTGACTCAGGAGCTTATTGAGTAAGGAGAGAGAGAGAGAGAGAGAGAGAGAGAGAGAGAGAGAGAGAGAGAGAGAGAGAGAGAGAGAGAGAGAGACCCCAAAACAGACCCCAAAACAGACCCCACAGAGCCCCAGGACAACAAAAAAGAGAATTACTTGACACATTGGAACGAACAAAAAAAGAAAATAGATTGCTATTTGTCCCTAAACAGAGAGTACAAAGTGGCAGAATACCTGACCACTGTGACTGACCCAAACTTAAGGAAAGCTTTGATTATGTACAGATTCAGTGAGCATAGCCTTGCTATTGAGAAAGGCCGCCGTAGGCAGATCTGGCTCTCAAGAGAAGACAGGCTATGTTCACACTGCCCCCAAAATGAGGTGGAAACTGAGCTGCACTTCCTAATATCCTGCCAAATGTACGACCATATTAGAGACACATATTTCCCTCAGATTACACAGATCCACAAAGAATTTGAAAACAAATCCAATTTTGATAAACTCCCATATCTACTGGGTGAAAAACCACAGTGTTCCATCACAGCAGCAAGATGTGTGACCTGTTGCCTCAAGATAATGGCAACCAGTGAAGAACAAACACTGTTGTAAATACAACCCATATATATGTTTATTTATTTTCCCTTTTATACTTTAACTATTTGCATATCATTATCACATTGTATATATACATAATATGACATTTTAAATGTATTTATTATTTTTGGAACTTTTGTCATGTTTTATTTCACTTTTGTTTATTATCTACAGTATTTCACATGCTTTGGCAATGTAAACATATTTTTCCCATACCAATAAAGCCCTTAGGTGGCTAAAAGAGAGAGGGTGAGTCATCTTCCTCATCCTCACAGCAGGAAAGGGAGTGATTGAAAAAAGGTTATTCTACTTTCCCCAACACACAAGTGGTTATCTCCACCCTGCTACCATGAAAAGACTTCCTCCCTGAGAGAGAGAGAGAGAGAGAGAGAGAGAGAGAGAGAGAGAGAAGGGGGGGATATATCCATCCAAGCCTCTGTATTGTATGTAGGGAGGTGGTCGTTCCTTTCCTCTGCATGTCTTTAACTGTGTTTAGTATTCACCGTCAGGCCCTCTCCTCTGGACACTCATCACTATGGTGCCCATCTATTGAATCCTAATGAGGTGTTTGAATCTATAGACCCTGCGCTCCTGTGAGGTGGGGAAGAATTCACTGTGTCCCGCAGCCCGGGGGGTCTGTTAGTGTGTGTCTGTGTCCCGCAGCCCGGGGGGTCTGTTAGTGTGTGTCTGTGTCCCGCAGCCCGGGGGTCTGTTAGTGTGTGTGTGTTTATGTACCGCAGCCCAGGCGTCTGTTAGTGTGTGTCTGTGTACCGCAGCCCAGGGGTCTGTTAGTGTGTGTGTGTTAGGGTTGAATATTTTCCAGGTATCGTACAACTGTTCCATCCCGAGAATAATCACTTTTCTCCTTGGTAACCTGGTATTTCCCGCCCAAACCGGAAGTGTCATTCTAAAGCATATAAGCATATAGAATGTAAATATGTCTGGATTTGATTAGAGCTTTGATCGGCATGAAAATTCAAGTCTGACTCTACCTGAACCTGATGAACCCTACATTAAACACATTTAATAAGACCTACATTAAACCTCCTAACCTTACTGCATTTTTGCACTACATTTTGCACTCTGTATATAGATTTTTCTATTGTGTTTTTTGACTGTTTGTTTAATGTGTAACTCTGTGTTGTTTTTGTCGCACTGCTTTGCTTTGTCTTGGCCAGGTCGCAGTTGCAAATGAGAACTTGTTCTCAACTGACCTACCTGGTTAAATAAAGGTGAAATAAAAAAAATAAAAAAATAAAAAAACACATTTCTTGAACATTACATTAAAGACATTTAATAAGACCTACATTAAAGACATTTAATAAGACCTACATTAAACACATTTAATAAGACCTACATTAAAGACATTTAATAAGACCTACATTAAAGACATTTAATAAGACCTACATTAAACACATTTAATAAGACCTACATTAAACACATTTAATAAGACCTACATTAAAGACATTTCAGGAGCCCTATATTAAAGACATTTAATAAGACCTACATTAAAGACATTTAATAAGACCTACATTAAAGACATTTAATAAGACCTACATTAAACACATTTCATGAGCCTTACATTAAAGACATTTAATGAGCCATACGTTAAAGACATTTCAGGAGCCCTACATCAAAGACAGTTCGTGAGCCCTACATTAAACACATTTCATGAGCCCAAGCCCAAAAAAGCCCAAATTATTGTGCCGTTAGCCAAAACATAAAAGCCTATAGATGTAGCTAGTTATATATGCTCTATTGGGTAAATAAATTAAAAGCTGTGTTACTGTACTGTATTGTATCATCCTGTATTATATGGACTGAATTATGGACCTTGTTCCAACCATGAAGCTGGGAGAGAACATGCGATGCTGGTGCTGGACACAAAAAGTTTCTGGATAGATCCAAAAAGGGTTCTATGCTTGCTTCATATATGGCACCCCTGTAGGTTCTATTATAGAGCTGAAATTGTTTCAATATAGAACCCAAGGGTTCCATGTGGAACCAATTTTGTTCCGGTGAAGAAGAACCCCTGGGGTTCTGATCGAAGAACCCTACAAAAGGGTTTTATATAGAAACTTTAGGTGTGCCATATATGAAGCAAGCAATATAACCCTTTTTAAAGGCAGTCCCTAAAACAAAGATATTCGAGTGTAGGCTGTTTTAAAACTCTGCAGTTGCAATAAAAAAAGATGATCTTTACAGTAAAAAAAAAGGTGACTCCTGAAAGTCAGATGGAGGTAAATTATCATTCAGTCCTGATATTATCGGAGCGTAGGCTATGCTGCAGCAAATGTAGGCTTAACTGTCAGAAGAAAAACAGTTACTATGATGAGATGATACATGCATTATGAACAGCACTCCATGGTGATATGCACTGTCTGTCCAAACCCTGTACATTAATGATTGATAATGCAGATAGCGGAGAGAAGGCCATAGAGAAGTCAGATTTAGACATTGTATATAATTAAACAGTTACATTTTACGTCATGCTGTTCATAGAAATGATTTATTCTAATTTATTTAATAGTTTCTTGCAGTTATTTATCTGAGGGAAAGGGAGTGGGTTTGGGCGGGAAATCTTGGTAAATCTCGGCAACCCGGGTAGCGCTATTCAACCCTAATGTATATCTGCTCATAATTGCCTAGCATAAGACACACTTTCTTTCAATCTGCAGACTTAATGAAATAAAACCAAAACATATTTTTTCTGAGAAAATTGGATCAGCGCACAATGCAGCCCAAATTTCAACTGACAGTTTGTACATCCTGGTTCACTATACAGCCCAACTAACGGAAATATATTTACTGAGAAAAATGTTGACGTGTTCAATACTTATTTCACCCGCTGTATGTTCCACACTGGGGATGTGGGTCGTTGTCATATATTTCGCAATCACGGTGACAGTAAGTGTGCCTCTTTTGTTACGTCCGTTCATTCGTGTGTGTTTTTGTAAACGTGACGTTTGTACATTGTGTGTTTGTTTGTTTTGTTAGTTCGTACATTCGAGTTGGTTTATACATAGAATAAATAAAATGTCTAACTACTATCCCTGCGCTGCGTCTTGGTCTATACTTGCACCCACTCGTGACAGCATGGTTCCTTTTTAGGTTTCTTCCTAGGTTCCTGCCTTTCCAGGGAGTTTTTCCCAGCCACCCTGCTTCTACATCTGCGTTGCTTGCTTCCCTCTCCACAGTGGGACCAGACAGGGCTGCTGTTACCTCCAGCTACTTCCCTCTCCACAGGGGGGCCAGACAGGGCTGCTGTTACCTCCAGCTACTTCCCTCTCCACAGTGGGACCAGACAGGGCTGCTGTTACCTCCAGCTACTTCCCTCTCCACAGGGGGACCAGACAGGGCTGCTGTTACCTCCAGCTACTTCCCTCTCCACAGGGGGACCAGACAGGGCTGCTGTTACCTCCAGCTACTTCACTCTCCACAGTGGGACCAGACAGGGCTTACGTTGTCTTACAGGGTCAGCCATGGTAGTACAGTGCCCCTGGAGCAAATCTGGGTTAAGTGCTTTGTTCAAGGGCACATTGGCAGGTTTTTCATCTTGTCGGCTCGGGTATTCAAAGCAGCGACCTTTCGGTTACTGGCCCAACGCTCTAACCCCTTGGCTACCTGCCGGCTACATGCTAGAGGATTAAGGGAACACTAAGGGGCGGCATAACTCACAAGGTGTCCTTATATGCAGACGATCTTCTTTCATACACATCTAACCCTGTGGAGTCTATACCATATATCTTGGACATGCTACAAGCTTTTTGGGACATTCTCTGGTTAGAAGTTAAACCTAACAAAAGTGTGCTCCTTCCCATTAATCAGTTAGCAGAAGGAATTGGGTATGCCAATTTCCCATTGAAGGTGGAGCATCAGGTGTTTACTTATTTGGGGATAAAGGTCATGCTCATTTAAGGCTCTGTTCAAACATAACTTCAAAACACTCCTGGAGCGCACTAAGCAGGATTTCATAAGGTGGTCGTCTCTTCTCATTTCATCAGCAGGTCGTGTTAATTCTGTTAAGATGACTGTACTACCTAGGTTTCTGTACTACCTAGGTGTGCTGGGGAGCTAACATCAAAGCCGGTGATGCTTCTCGGGTAAATAAGCTGATCAGGAAGGATAGCTCTGTCATGGGGATGAGCCTTGAAACTCTAGAGGAGGTGGCGGAGAGACGGATCCTGGCCAAACTGCTGGCCATCATGGACAACGTCACCCACCCTCTGCACGCTATGGTTATGACGCAGAGGAGCACTTTCAGTCACAGACTGATCCCACCACGGTGTGCCAGAGAGCGCTACAGGAGGTCCTTCCTGCCGGCGGCTATTAGACTATATAATGCCTCACCGGGGTGCCGTGCCGTCGGCAACATAGATCTTGAACTGTTGGGGTGCTAGGACCTAGTTTAACAATTATGCATCCATCCGTGAGTAACTCTGGTCCGTCAGCACTCATTCACTCAGGACCTATTTATTCATGCAGGTCTGTATATACATACTCATGTTCAGTTGTTATATCATATATCATATCATTCTTGGACCTAACCTACGTAGGCATTCACTCAGGAATGCATATTAGTATCCTGTCAGTTGTACCTTTTCTCATTGCTTTCAGTATATCGAATGTGCAATACGTGCAGTTGTCTGTAATTAAACCCTGCGCACTAAGGACTGTATTTTAAGGGAATTACTATTATTACCCCAAATTATATCATACACACATTTAGCTATTAAAGTATATTTTCCTGTCATTTACCTGTACAGTTTGTGTAACCATGCAAGTATTCACTTATCTGTAAATTTAAATGTATACTTACCTGTACAGCTAATTTAACCATGCAAAATATTCACTTACCTGTTCATTTAGCCAGTCTGTATATTAAGTAAACTATTATTCCCTCGCTCATATCATACGCATTTTTTGCTACTGAAGTATTTCTCTGTATAGTATAGCTAACCATCCAACATCCACCAATGTATAGTGTACATATTCAGCCAACCACTCATACTATGCAATATCTTTTTATAGCTTTTTTTTTGCACTCCAGATATCTTGTATTTCTATACTTTTTCATACTGCCGCTCTATGTATCATGTACCGTGTATCTGTCTTTTGTGTACTGTCGTTGTGGCATTTTGCACCTGCCCTGTGTTTTGTTGTAGCTGCTTGACAATGAAATTTCCCCTCCGGGGGATCAATAAAGTATCTATCTATCTATCTATCTATCTATCTATCTATCTTGTACTTATTCCAAATGATATACATTTTTCTGCCGGAGTTGATGTTCAAACAACTGGACAGCTACATTTCCAACTTCATTCGGAATAATTCAAATCCACGAATGAGAAAGGTATATCTAGAGAGACCTAAGCCTGCAGGCGGGCTGGGCCTTCCCAATTTTTTACACTACTACTGGTCAGAAAATATATCTACATGAGTTTATTGGGTTTCTACATTTGAAAACAAGGATGGCCCAACTTGGGCAGTCATGAAGTTACAGTCAAGCCTTCCAACTTCTCCGGTCTCGCGCCTGTGCTCCCCAATGCTCATGAACCTTGGCACCCATGTTTTGAACCCCATTGTCAAGAACTCCCTAAAATCTGGTCCCAATTCCGAAATCACTATAGCCTTACACAAGCAAGCGGCATTGACATCTAATCATCTCTTCCCAGCGTCACAGATTGACACAACAGTCCAGTTCTGGAATAGGAACGGTCTGGTGTTTTTTTGTGACCTATTTGTTGGTAACACTTTCATCTCATTCGATACTCTGAGGCAAAATGACATCAGGTCTCTCCGCGACACACATAGCAACCGTCTACCTGCTTTTCTACCGAATACATTTTAGACAAGTCACACGGTGAAATGAACGGTCAGAAAAGGAAAGGTGGAGCAGAGAGGGAGAGAATAAAAAGAGAAAGGCCCTTGCCACAGACGCAGCTAAATGCTGCAAAATAAGCAACATGTTCGCCAGTAAGGGACCAGGTCAGTCAAAAACACTAGCTAAGACACACACACTGACACACAGAAACGACACCCAGCATGGCTAGCTAAGTATCCTAGCTAATAATAGTGACACAACGGCCGGTAGGATAAACAGTTTGCACATCATACGTCTTAGTGGAGGAATTATATCATAGCAATGAGTGCAACATAGCGATCATAATATGACATTGAAGGCAATATGTTTCAACTAGTAAAACATAGTAAACCTAGACTATGGACTTGTCAGCATTCGGTCATGACTCAAGCCACATAAGCTGGGTAAAGTGTACTTACACTGTACAGTGAAACAGGCTACAGTAAGGTAACCATAATACATCCATGAACGTAACACAGTAGCCTGTGTGACAATGTATTGTTACTACAATAATATACAGCTCTGGGAAAAATTAAGAGACCACTCCAAATTAAGAGACCACTCCAAATTAAGAGACCACTCCAAATTAAGAGACCACTCCATATTAAGAGACCAAATTAAGATTCCACTCCAAATTAAAGAGACCACTGCACATTAAGAGACCACTCCTAATTAAGAGACCAAATTAAGATTCCACTCCAAGTTAAGAGACCAGTCTTAATGTATTCCAGAGCTGTATTAATGTAACCTACTGATACACTAATGATAGTGAGTCTGATAACAGAGTGGATTCTTTGTAAAGGTGGAGAAGGAAGCAGCAGCAGCTCTAGAGCTTCAGGTGATCCTGCAGAACTGGAGATGGTGGTCAGTTCAGAGTCAGACTCAGAGCAGGAACCTTCAGGTACAACTTAAGAGCACAAACCTAAACATGTAGGCTATGATTTTAGATTAATATGTGCTTTATTTATGAGATTATCAGTAGGACTGTAATCCTAGTTTACGTTTAGGTTATTTACAATATTAATCTAATTCGGCAGAGCAACCAGATGTGCAGAGAGAGAGAGAGAGAGAGAGAGAGAGAGACAGAGAGACAGAGAGACAGAGAGAGAGAGAGAGAGAGAGAGAGGTTCAGAGCCCAGTACAGGGAAAATAGAAAGGGACATTGAAAGCACTGAAAATCCATTTGATTATTTTGCCCGTCCTCAGTCCAAGGATTTTGACTTCTTTTTTCAGTACCACCCAAAACAAACCCCTCAAAGAGTCATTCCCAATGTATTCCACTCACTCCTTGTTCTGCTCAGTATGTCTTGCATTCGCAAAACCTCCATTTGTCAAAGGAGGCATGCAGGTCTGGAAACATGCCCATCAGAGAGTACAGGAACATGAGAGAAACAAGACCAATAGAGAAAGTGCAGAAGCCTTTTTCCTAAGAGCCAGCAAAGCAGACTTCTGTACCCTTCTGAGTGATAAGCAAATGCCAGTTCAACGAGACCAGGTCAGAAAGAGGAGGCAGGTCATGGAACGTGTGATTGATGTAGTTAAAGTTATTGGTAAATGTGGGCTTAGCTACAGAGGACAGAGACACAAAGCTGCATATAACTTGGAAAACATGGCCGTCAATCATGGCAAGTTTCTTGATCTTATATTGTTGCTAAGCAAATATGATGTCTGCCTATAAGAGCATGTTAGTGATTGCATTGAGAAGAACAGGAAGCAGATGGGAAGTAAAGGAAGAGGGTCCTTGGTAACCATGACGTCCAAAACAACAGCAAATAAAGTCACTGAAGTCATCAGAATGTTGATTCAGCAGACAATTGCTGTTAAAGTGAGAAAGGCAGGGATGTTCTCAGTACAAATGGACACAACACAGGATTTAACATCCAAAGACCAGTGTGCAGTAGTTCTGTGATATGTCACTGATGTTGTCCACAAGAGACTCATTGTGGTCATTGACTGTGAGTCATCGACTGGACAGTACTTTGTGGATCTTGTGAAACAGACCCTTGAGAAGATGAACATAAGATGGACATCTCTGCATTGCTCACAGGAGAGTCCCCTAACCAAGTACACATATGGTGTTACTCACATGTCCTCAACCTTGTGCTAACTGACACCACTGGGGTTGTTGTGGCAAGTGAGTCCCTTTTCTCACTACTGAATGACATTGCAGTGTTCGTTTGAGATTCTACAAGTGCATGAAGCTATGGGAGGAAACCCGTGAGGACAGGAGACACAGACGACTTGATGTAATTGGTGAAACACGCTGGTGGGCCAAAGATGAGGCCTTGAGGAAAGTATTTGGAAGCTTTGCAAAGCCTGACCGTGCACTTTACACGAATGTGGTCATCACTATGGAAAGAATTGAAAAGGATGTGACCATAAAACCTGACATCCGAAAGCAAGGCCCAAGGGTACAAGGATGCTCTCCTAAAGTATGAAACCAAACTTACAGCTGAGGTGTTTCTCAGGATTTTTGAGCAGACCTCCCCTCTCTCTAAATACTTGAAAACAAGTTGCATGGATATCGTAACAGCACAGCATTTGGTGACGGGAACGGAGGATAACCTGAGAAAGTGTGAGACTTTGAGGGTGTGAAGAGGGCAGCAGACGACTTTGTTGAGTGGGCCAATGGCATTCTGGAGGAGCAGCAGGACTGTGATGCCGAAGCTCAGACTGCTCTTCCAGAGAAGAGAACAGAAAAAAATAAGAGAAAGCCAGGTGAGTTGGCAGAAGACGAGCCCATTGCTAATGCAGACATGGATTACAAAATCAAGATCCACAATGTGGTTCTGGACACTGTTGATGAAAGTATTCACCGCCGTTATGCAGCAAATGCAGTGCTGTGTGCAGATGTCTCCTGCATGAATCCCAAGCATTTTCCTGAGATCAGAGAAAAAAGCCTTCCAAAGACAGCCATGAAGGAGCTCAGCAAATGCTTACTGGAATTTGATGAACATGCCACTGTTGAGGCATTGCAGGCTGAACTGATCAGCCTGGCACAACAGTGGGAAAGACCGAAACAGTCAGCATTGGAGGAGTACAACACCAGGGCCGCCGCCGCCAGTGATAAATCAGGGAAGGCTTTGAGGATCCTGATGAAAGTGTGGAGTTGGTGAGCAGAAGTTGTTCCACATGTAAAAACTGGCCGATATGCTGCTATCATCTCCTGTCTCAGTACAATCTGCTCACGGATGTCTATCACATCATTGGTTTGGGCTACAAGTTCCTCCTCACCCTATCCATCACTCAGGTGGCTTGCTTCTCCACCCTGAAATTCGTGAAGAACCGCCTAAGAACCTCCCTCACTCAAGAGAACCTTGAAGTGTTCCTTTTGATGGCAACAGAGGAGATTCTTATGGCACTTGACAAAGATTCCATAATTGACAAGATGGCAGAGAGCAGTTACTGCGCCGCCTACTGGTTGACTAGCGGTAATTACTTACGGCTTACTCTGAAGTAGCTATGCTATGACACTTCCTTAACAAGAGTGAAATATGTGGCCAATGTTCAATATCATTGACTCAGTGTATAGATGTGTTTATTTTTGTGCTGTTTGCTTTATGGACACCAGTGAGTGAACATTGTAATCAAAATTGTTTTGTAGAGGGGTGTTGCAGCTGTCACGGTGCGTCGGATATAAGGGACGATAGACGGAGCGCTGGTGAAGTGTCATCCTTTTTTATTTAATGAGGTGTTCTCACGAAGCATTAAATACAGAAAAGGAAATGACTGAAACTAAATACACTAATGAAACTAAATATACTACGAAACAAAAACACAGTGACTTACGTTGTATGCTGCAGGCAGTGCAGACAAACACAAACGAACAATGATCCACACACAGGTGGAAATGTGTGGAGCTTATATATTATCCCCAATCAGAGACAACGCTAGACAGCTGTCTCTGATTGGGGATGATAATCTCCCTAGTTAGGGTGTGATGACTTGGTTGTGTGCCTCTCTCCTCCCCTAGGTGGGAGTAAGAGGCCTTACCACAACCAAGCCCTCACAGTACCCCCCCCCCAAGGTGCGGACTCCCGATCGCACAAAAAATCCCCCCTCTCCTGAAAGAAAAAAAATTGTCCAAAAAACTAGGGGGGACATGGCGGGGTACTGAGATGGTTGCTGGTGGAGGCTCCGGTTCTGGTTCCGGGCGTGGCGCAAGCTCTGAGAGTAGCTTCTCTCTTACCTCTCTGTTGCACGCCCGGTCCAGTCCGGACCCCAGCGCGATGGTTCCCCTCTCAGTACTCCCGCCATTTACCAAGTCCTGTCTGGACCCTGGTGTGGGAGCCCTCGACCCTGGAGAGGGGCTGAGCACCGGCCCCGGACTGGGCACCGGTGGAGCGGACTGCTCCGGCACTGGAGCGACGCATACGACCGGCTCCGGACTGGGCACCGGTGGAGCGGACTGCTCCGTCATTGGAGCGACGTAGACGACCGGCCCCGGACTGGGCACCGGTGGAGCGGACTGCTCCGGCACTGGAGCGACGTAGATGACCGGCCCCGGACTGGGCACCGGTGGAGCGGGCTGCTCCGGCACTGGAGCGACGCAGATGACCGGCCCCGGACTGGGCACCGGTGGAGCGGACTGCTCCGGCACTGGAGCGACGTGAACGACCGGCCCCGGACTGGGCACCGGTGGAGCGGACTGCTCTGGCACTGGAGCGACGCAGACGACCGGCCCCGGACTGGGCACCGGTGGAGCGGACTACTCCAGCACTGGAGTGACGCAGACGGCCGGACCCGGATGGGGCTCCGGTGGAGGTTCAGGTCTGCTCACCTTCCCCGGAGCTCTCGGGCTGCTGACCCTCCCCGGGGACCTCGGGCTGCTGACCTTCGCCGGGGACCTCGGGCTGCTGACCTTCGCCGGGGACCTCGGGCTGCTGACCTTCGCCGGGGACCTCGGGCTGCTGACCGTCACCGGGGACCTCGGGCTGCTGACCGTCACCGGGGACCTCGGGCTGCTGACCGTCACCGGGGACCTCGGGCTGCTGACCGTCACCGGGGACCTCGGGCTGTTGACCGTCACCGGGGACCTCGGGCTGCTGACCGTCACCGGGGACCTCGGGCTGCTGACCGTCACCGGGGACCTCGGGCTGCTGACCGTCACCGGGGACCTCGGGCTGCTGACCGTCACCGGGGGCCTCGGGCAGCTGGCCTTCCCCGGAGACCTCGGGCTGGACGCCGTGCCCACCCTGGGCACCGACGTAGAGGTGGTTTTCAGCCCTGTCGCAGGTCTGGCTGTCGACCCCAGACTGGGCGCCGACACGCTATGGAGCTCCTGCTCCACAGCGGGACTGAACGTCGTGCCCACCCTGGGCACCGACGCAGAGATGGTTTCCAGCCCTGTGGTTGGGCTGGTTGTCGGCCCCAGACTGGGCACCGACGCGCTATGGAGCTCCTGCTCCACAGCGGGGCTGAACGTCGTGCCCACCCTGGGCACCGACGCAGAGATGGTTTCCAGCCCTGTGGTTGGGCTGGCTGTCGGCCCCAGACTGGGCACCGACACGCTATGGAGCTCCTGCTCCACAGCGGGGCTGAACGTCGTGCCCACCCTGGGCACCGACGCAGAGAGGGTTTCCAGCCCTGTGGTGGCGACCGTCGCGGTAGCCTCCGTGCGAGGGGTAGGCACGGGGCGTACTGGACTGGGGACACGCACCATAGGTCTGGTGCGAGGAGCTGGCACGGGTCGCACCGGGCTGGAGATACGCACCATAGGTTGGGTGCGAGGAGTAGGCACAGACCGTACCGGGCTGGGGGAACGCACCACTGGTCTGGTGCGAGTAGCTGGAACGGGCTGTACCTGGCTGGGGAAACGCACCAATGGGTCGGTGCGTTGAGCTGGCTCGGGTCGTGCCGGGCTGGGGAAACGCACCATAGGTTGGGTGCGAGGAGCAGGCACAGACCGTACCGGGCTGGGGGAACGCACCACTGGTCTGGTGCGAGTAGCTGGAACGGGCTGTACCTGGCTGGGGAAACGCACCGTTGGGTCGGTGCGTTGAGCTGGCTCGGGTCGCGCCGGGCTGGGGAAACGCACCATAGGTTGGGTGCGAGGAGCAGGCACAGACCGTACCGGGCTGGGGGAACGCACCACTGGTCTGGTGCGAGTAGCTGGAACGGGCTGTACCTGGCTGGGGAAACGCACCGTTGGGTCGGTGCGTTGAGCTGGCACGGGTCGCGCCGGGCTGGGGAAACGCACCATAGGTTGGGTGCGAGGAACAGGCACAGACCGTACCGGGCTGGGGGAACGCACCACTGGTCTGGTGTGAGTAGCTGGAACGGGCTGTACCTGGCTGGGGAAACGCACCGTTGGGTCGGTGCGTTGAGCTAGCAGGGTCGCGCCGGGCTGGGCAAACGCACCATAGAGCTGGTGCGCGGAGCAGGCGCGGGCCGTACCGGGCTATTGTTGCGCACCGATGGTTTGGTGCGCTGAGTCGGTCTCCTCCTCCTCCGATTCTGGACCGGCGCTGGAGGCACCGGACTGGGAACTGACGCTGGAGCACGACTGTGCCTGTCGTCCCTACTCCAACGCCAATCCCCATCCTGTGAGGGTTCCTCCGGGAACCCCCACGAGTGAGGGAACAGAAGCACATCGCTGTCGTCTTCCTCCGACTCCTCTCTGTACTCCTGCTCCCACGGCTGTAGGGGCTCCTCCTGGAACCCCCACGAGTGCAGTGGTCGGGGCTCTTCTCCCTCGATCCCCGACCACCCCCATAGCCCCCCCCCAAAATCAGTTTGGGGGTTTTTCTGGGCTCCAAGCTGGTCCTTCGCTTTAGCCCGGTAACGTTTCCCCCGTCTACGGCGCCTCTGCTCCGGACACCAGCCCTCCTCCACCGCACGATAATGGGAGTGTTCCTCCTCGGTAATTTTCCCCATACCGAGGAGGATGTCTCCCAAAGTTATCCCCCGTTGCGTCCCAGGGTGGTGGATCATTCTGTCACGGTGCGTCGGATATAAGGGACGATAGACGGAGCGCTGGTGAAGTGTCATCCTTTTTTATTTAATGAGGTGTTCTCACGAAGCATTAAATACAGAAAAGGAAATGACTGAAACTAAATACACTAATGAAACTAAATATACTACGAAACAAAAACACAGTGACTTACGTTGTATGCTGCAGGCAGTGCAGACAAACACAAACGAACAATGATCCACACACAGGTGGAAATGTGTGGAGCTTATATATTATCCCCAATCAGAGACAACGCTAGACAGCTGTCTCTGATTGGGGATGATAATCTCCCTAGTTAGGGTGTGATGACTTGGTTGTGTGCCTCTCTCCTCCCCTAGGTGGGAGTAAGAGGCCTTACCACAACCAAGCCATCACAGCAGCTTTTGTTCAAGTTCAGTGAATGTCTGTGTGTGAAGTTTTTTGATCCTTTTGATATGCTTGATGCTTGAATATAAAGAACATTTGAGCTAACTCTGTATATCTCATTGTCTTTTTAAAAAGTGTAGGCTGATTGTTTTGTGTGTCTAGCCTTGTACATTAGTATGTGCTATGATTTGTGTATTCCTAGTGAGTTTTTGCACCCTTAGCCATAGCATACCTTGATAAGCCAGTGTTCAGGCTACTTGTTGGTCAGTCCCACATGTTTGTATTTTGTAATGGGTGGCGAGCTACCCGATGATATATAGCAGTATTGAGCGTATCCACACATCATCATTTTGCATAAGGCATGGGCTCATTCAGTTAAACATTTTGCACCGTCTCCATTACTCAAATTACAGATTGCCAAAAATATGACCAAATGTTGTCCCCAAGTGCTTGAGATGCCACCAGAGTCCAGCGACTGTGGGACACATGTTTTGGTCATGCCAATCTGTGAGTGGCCTCTGGGAAGCCATTTTTTAGGCATTCTCACATATGTGTAATGCAACTGTTAGCCCCAACCCGGTCACTGACATTTTTGGGGTACTTCCTCTTTCACTGGAAGTCTGCAAAGTAAGTTTACCAAAACTTTCAAAGGCCATTTTCTCAAAAGTGAGTTTATCAACTTTCAAAGCAGAATTACTTTCCCGTTGTTCCTCAAATGCAGTGTATGATATACCATTTTGTAGCTCTTTGTTTATTATCTACTTTACTTGCTTTGGTAATGTTAACATATGTTTCCCATGACAATAAAGCCCTTAAATTGAAATTAGTTTAATTGAAATTGAGAGAGACATGTTTTATGTTCTCATGGGAGAGAAGAGGAGGGGGGGAGGCAGAGAGAGAGAGAGAGAGACGTTTGATGTTCTCAGTGGAGAGAAGATAGAGGGGGAAGGGAGAGACAGAGAGAGGGAGGAGAGAGAGAGAGAGAGAGAGAGAGAGAGAGAGAGAGAGAGAGAGAGAGAGAGAGAGAGAGAGAGAGAGAGAGAGAGAGAGAGAGAGAGACGTTTGATGTTCTCAGTGGAGAGAAGATAGAGGGGGAAGGGAGAGACAGAGAGAGGGAGGGAGAGAGAGAGAGAGAGAGAGAGAGAGAGAGAGAGAGAGAGAGAGAGAGAGAGAGAGAGAGAGAGAGAGAGAGAGAGAGAGACGTTTGATGTTCTCAGTGGAGAGAAGAGGAGAGGGAGAGAGAGAGGGAGGGGGAGGGGCCAGGGAGAGAGAATCACAGCAGCAAGATCTGTGACCTGTTGCCACAAGAAAAGGTTAACCTGTGAAGATCAAACATCATTGTAAATACAACCCATATTTATGTTTATTTATTTTCCCTTTTGTACTTTAACTATTTGCACATTGTTACAACACTGTATATATATATTTTAACTATTGTTAAAGTGTAATCTTTACTGTTAATTTTTTATTGTTTTATTTCACTTTTGTTGATTATCTACTTTACTTGCTTTGACAATGTTAACATATGTTTCCCATGACAATAAAGCCCTTAAATAGAAATTGAGATTGAGATGCTCTCATGAGAGAGAAGAGGAGAGAGGGAAGGGAGAGGCAGAGTGGAAGAGAGAGACATGTTTGATTTTCTCAGTGGAGAGAAGAGAAGACGGAGAGGGAGGGGAGGGAGAGGCTAAGAGATTTTCAGAATGCTGTGTCTGAATGAAATACAGACATTTAGTCAGTGTCTTACTTAGAGAATTGTGGTACAATTGTCTTGGCGGTTGTCATTCCACTTTCCAGCCAGAGAGGAGAAAAACAAAGGTTGGAAAGCATTCTGAATACAAGCAGACTTGATAAATGCTTCTTCTTTATTATTGAAAGTCACCAATGTGTTTCAGCTTCGTGTCAAGGCTTCTTCCGGGTTCAGATGACTTGTGAGAGCCGTAGAGAGTAGTGAGGTGTTGATGAAGTGTAATTGGTCAAGGTTAGAAATGACCCGTCATCCATCAGGCTGTGTAATAGCACAGCTCTGTGTGTCTGTTTCTGTGTGTGTGTGTGTGTCTCTTTCTATGTGTGTGTGTGTGTGTGTGTAGCTGGCAGGATGCCCACCTCACCCTCCTCTAGCCACCTCTAGCCTGGTAGGAGACGACAGGGGGCCCATTCTAGCAGCTGGCTGGGCTGGCTTTGCCCTGATTTCACAACAGAACCTGAAACTCCCCTCTCAGGTGCTCAGCTGTGTGACCCAAAAAGTATGCCTCTGTCAACAAAGAAATGACACACAGTCATGATGCCCACCTCACCCTCCTCTATGGACACACAGTCATGATGCCCACCTCACCCTCCTCTATGGACACACAGTCATGATGCCCACCTCACCCTCCTCTATGGACACACAGTCATGATGCCCACCTCACCCTCCTCTATGGGCACACAGTCAGGATGCCCACCTCACCCTCCTCTATGGACACACAGTCATGATGCCCACCTCACCCTCCTCTATGGACACACAGTCAGGATGCCCACCTCACCCTCCTCTATGGGCACACAGTCAGGATGCCCACCTCACCCTCCTCTATGGGCACACAGTCAGGATGCCCACCTCACCCTCCTCTATGGTATATCATCAGAACTATTCCACTGCCAACCCACATTGCACCATTCTATTTTGTTCTTACTTATCTCTGTGTCATATCTGCATGAAAATGAAAGTTGAGTGCACATTTTCAGATTAGCATATAAAGTGGCTTCATCTCTTTAGAGAATAGTAGTGTCCCCAGAACATAGCCTTGAGGGACCCCTTAAGTGGCAGGGTTATACATTTATGTACACACAAAGGATGAGCCTTCAAAGGTTGTTGCTCCAAAGGCGACAGCTGTCTTCAAGCCTTGGCTTAGTTAGGCTGTGCTAGGATTTTCCTTTCAAGCCAACTCCTCTAGTTATTTGACACCTGTCAGTAAGAAGCACAGCCCCAGATTAGCCTTAAACTAAATTGTGCAAATGATCAATACCTGACAATAACTTCTAGGGATGACTTTCATACAAGGGATTTCTGGGAAATTATGTAATATTAATATCTCCTCTAATTGCATGGTATAATTACGACCGTGGCCTTAAGAGAGTGGTTCTAGAATACATAAAACCATTACTATACAGATTAAACACATATTAATGTTACATTTAGAATAGAGATTAAACAGATGATAATGTTACATTTAGAATAGAGATTAAACAGATGATAATGTTACATTTAGAATAGAGATTAAACAGATGATAATGTTACATTTAGAATATAGATTAAACAGATGATAATGTTACATTTAGAATTTAAATTAAAAATATATTAATGTTAGGTTTAGAATAGAGATTAAACATATATTAATGTTACATGTAGAATACAGATTAAACAGACGATTAAACATTAATGTTTCTTGGAGACGGGTTTAGCATCAGAATCAGTTTCATTGCAAAAAACAGCCAATTTAAGAGGAATATTTCTAAGCACAGCTCACACACACACTACACACACACTACACACACACTACACACACACACACACACACACACAGACACACACACACAGACACACACACACACACAGACACACACACACACACACACACACACACACAGACACACACACAGACACAGAGTCCCTGCTGCCACCAGTGTCATAGATGATTAAAGTGATGGCAGGTGGACTGGTCTTTGAAGCAGTCAATAAACCCCCACAGACCAGAATCAAACAAAAGCCTCTTCATTCCTCACAGACAGATCCTCTCTCCTCTCCTCTCATTCATCTATACCAGGAATCCTCTCTCCTCTCCTCTCATTCATCTATACCAGGAATCCTCTCCGTGGTGCATAATCCCTTATCAATCTACACACAATACGCCATAATGACAAAGTGAAAACAGTTTTTTTGAACTCTTTGTTAATGTATAAAAAAATAACTTAGTATTGAGACCCTTTACTCAGTACTTTGTTGAAGCACCTTTGGCAGCAATTAGAGCATTGAGTCTTCTTGAGTATGACGCTACAATCTTGGCACATCTGTATTTGGAGTTTCTCCCATTCTTCCCTGCAGATCCTCTCATGCTGTCATGTTGGATGGGGAGTGTTGCTGCACCGCTATTTTCAGGTCTCTCCCGAAATTTTTGATTGGGTTCAAGTCCAGGCTCTGGCTGGGCCACTCAAGGACATTCAGAGACTTGTCCCGAAGCTACTCCTGTATTGTCTTGGCCGTGAGCTTAGTGTTGTTGTCCTGTTGGAAGGTGAACCTTCACCCCAGTCTGAGGTCCTGAGAGCTCTGGAGCAGGTTTTCATCAAGCATCTCTCTGTACTTTACTCCGTTCATCTTTGCCTCGATCCTGACTAGTTTCCCAGTCCCTGCTGCTGAAAAACATCCCCATAGCATGATGCTGCCACCACCATGCTTTCCTGTAGAGATGGTGCCAGGTTTCCTCCAGATGTGACGCTTGTCATTCAGGACAAAGAATTCAATCTTGGTTTCATCAGACAAGAGAATCTTGTTTCTCGTGGTCTGAGAGTCCTTTACATGCCTTTTGGCAAACTTCATGTGGGCTGTTGTGCCTTTTACTGAGGAGTGGCTTCCGTTCGGCCACTCTACCATAAAGGCCTGATTGGTGGAGTTTTGCAAAGATGGTTGTCCTTCTGGAAGGTCCTCCCATCTCCACAGAGGAACTCTAGAGCTGGGTTCTTGGTCACCTCCTTGACCAACGCCCTTCTCCCCCGATTGCTCAGTTTGTCCGGGCGGCCAGCTCTATGAAGAGTCTTGGTGGTTCCAATCTTCTTCCATTTAACAATGATGGAGGCCACTGTGTTCTTGGGGACCTTCAATGCTGCAGAAAAGTTTTGGTACCCTTCCCCAGATCTGTGCCCAGACACAATCCTGTCTCGGAGCTCTCTTGACAATTCCTTCGACCTCATGGCTTGGTTTTTGCTCTGACATGCACTGTCAACTGTGGGACCTTGTATAGACAGGTGTGTGCCTTTCCAAATGATGTCCAATCAATTGAATTTACCACAGGTGGACTCCAATCAAGTTGTAGAAACATCTCAAGGATGATCAATGGAAACAGGAAGCACCTGAGCTCAATTTCGAAGTTTCATAGCAAAGGGTCTGAATACTGTTTCACTTCGTCATTATGTGTGGATCGCCAAGGATTGCTTTGTCTTTAATTCATTTTAGAATAAGGCTGTAAAGTAACAAAATCTGGAAAAAGTCTTGGGGTCTGAATACTTTCTGAAGGCACTGGTACGTATTCAGACATATGTTCATACTTCATAGAAGCTAAACAATGACACAAACAGGACCTTAATCCTAATGTGTTTTATCTTCCATCTCCATCATATAGAAAAGTAAATACACCCTCTTGTTTTACATATTTGGACAGATGGATATGTAATCTTCACTTCAACACTATTGACAAATAAACGTTAGCCTATTTAACAAATCACAAAAAAAAAAAAAAAAAAATGTTATGCAATTAAAATAAACAAAAATGCCTTTTCCTTACGGGGAAAAAGTTAGTACACCCCTACCTTTACCATCACACAACATGGCTAAAATTAGAATTAGGTACCAAAACAAGTGCAAATGATTAGAAAACATTAGAGATAAACTTAGGAGGGTCCTGCCTTCCATAAAGATAAGAACATTGGTCTGGTTTGGTCTTAACCATATGGGTGTGTGGTAACACATCATTCAAAGATCAAAAGACCTACCGAGGCCCTCGGAAGAAAGATTATTGATGTCCATGAGTCTGGGAGGTGTTACAAATCCATCCGTATCTTGTGTCTGACTGGTAAGGCTGCTGAGTAGATTTCATAGAAATGTCAAGAACGGTACTTGCTGCAAGCAAGGAGCCACAGAACATCCTGAAAAGTCGTCCTGTATCCCAAATGGCACCATAGTCTCTATGTAGTACCCTATGGAAAACTCTATAGGCCATGGTCAAAAGTAATGCATTACATGGGGAATATATTAGATTTATGTGTGTTACATGTGTTATATGTGTGTTATATGTTGTGAAACTGCAAGACATTATTGTTAGATATTACTGCACTGTCGGAGCTAGAAGCACAAGCATTTTGCTACATTCGCAATAAAAACTGCTAACCACGTGTATGTGACCAATACAATTGGATTTGATTTGATTTGAATAGAGTGCCATTTGGGACGTAATCACACTGAGTCATCTGATTACCTCAGAAAGACAATGTGAAGCTGACTGTTATTCTGGTTCGGCCTGGCCCAAGATCAGCCCTTTATCAGGATGGAAATGGCATGGCATCTTTTAACGAGAGTACAGATCTTCTGTTGCATATTAATTTGCAGGAAATCGATAGGACTGGGCTTCTTTGGGGATTGTTATAAATGTACCTTAAAGGCTATGAAGATTAGCTTTAGAACATGTTTCGCGAGGAAGGTGAGTTATAAACATCAAGCTAGGTGTAGAACCAAGGGGGATTCACACACCCAAATTCACAGGCACACGCACGGACATAGACATGCACGCACACACATACACCACACACACACACACCACACACACACACACACACACACACACACACTTATTCACTGAGTATCTCTCTCACACACACATACACACACACACACACACACACACACCCATGCACGCACATACACAATATACCCTAGTACCATTCCATATGATCATACTATCTAATGTATTAGTTTACAGGGGAACCTAGCTAGCTAAAACCTGCTAACTTGACAGTAGGTTTAGGAACATAACATTGGTACTGGAAGAAAGGAACAGGGCCTGCTACTCATGAGATGTGATTCAATAGTAGGATTCATATAGACCTAATGGAAGACTAGAGGTATGATTCATATAGACCTAATGGAAGACTGAAGGTAGGATTCATATAGACCTAATGGAAGACTAGAGGTAGGATTCATATATACCTAATGGAAGACTGAAGGTATGATTCATATAGACCTAATGGAAGACCGAAGGTAGGAACATATAGACCTAATGGAAGACTGAAGGTAGGATTCAAATAGACCTAATGGAAGACTGAAGGTAGGAACATATAGACCTAATGGAAGACTGAAGGTAGGATTCATATAGACCTACTGGAAGACTAGAGGTATGATTCATATATACCTAATGGAAGACTGAAGGTAGGATTCATATAGACCTAATGGAAGACTAGAGGTAGGATTAATATAGACCTAATGGAAGACTGAAGGTAGGATTCATATAGACCTAATGGAAGACTAGAGGTAGGATTCATATAGACCTAATGGAAGACTGAAGGTAGAATTCATATGAATATGAAGATCAGTTTCATGCAGTGTTTATCCCTTACTGACACCCCTGGTTCGCTCTGAGACTGTGAAGTAGTTGTTCCCCTGGTTCGCTCTGAGACTGTGAAGTAGATGTTCACCTGGTTCGCTCTGAGACTGTGAAGTAGTTGTTCCCCTGGTTCGTTCTGAGACTGTGAAGTAGTTTTTCCCCTGGTTCGCTCTGAGACTGTGAAGTAGTTGTTCCCCTGGTTCGCTCTGAGACTGTGAAGTAGTTGTTCCCCTGGTTCGCTCTGAGACTGTAAAGTAGATGTTCCCCTGGTTCGCTCTGAGACTGTGAAGTAGTTGTTCCGCTGGTTCGCTCTGAGACTGTGAAGTAGATGTTCCCCTGGTTCGCTCTGAGACTGTGAAGTAGTTGTTCCCCTGGTTCGCTCTGAGACTGTGAAGTAGATGTTCCCCTGGTTCGCTCTGAGACTGTGAAGTAGTTGTTCCCCTGGTTCGCTCTGAGACTGTGAAGTAGTTGTTCCCCTGGTTCGCTCTGAGACTGTGAAGTAGATGTTCCCCTGGTTCGCTCTGAGACTGTGAAGTAGTTTATCCCATGGTTCGCTCTGAGACTGTGAAGTAGTTGTTCCCCTGGTTCGCTCTGAGACTGTGAAGTAGTTTTTCCCCTGGTTCGCTCTGAGACTGTGAAGTAGATGTTCCCCTGGTTCGCTCTGAGACTGTGAAGTAATTGTTCCCCTGGTTCGCTCTGAGACTGTGAAGTAGTTGTTCCCCTGGTTCGCTCTGAGACTGTGAAGTAGTTTTTCCCCTGGTTCGCTCTGAGACTGTGAAGTAGATGTTCCCCTGGTTCGCTCTGAGACTGTGAAGTAGTTGTTCCCCTGGTTCGCTCTGAGACTGTGAAGTAGTTGTTCCCCTGGTTCGCTCTGAGACTGTGAAGTAGTTGTTCCCCTGGTTCGCTCTGAGACTGTGAAGTAGTTGTTCCCCTGGTTCGCTCAGACTGTGAAGTAGTTGTTCCCCTGGTTCGCTCTGAGACTGTGAAGTAGATGTTCCCCTGGTTCGCTCTGAGACTGTGAAGTAGTTTTTCCCATGGTTCGCTCTGAGACTGTGAAGTAGATGTTTCCCTGGTTCGCTCTGAGACTGTGAAGTAGATGTTCCCCTGGTTCGCTCTGAGACTGTGAAGTAGTTTTTCCCATGGTTCGCTCTGAGACTGTGAAGTAGTTGTTCCCCTGGTTCGCTCTGAGACTGTGAAGTAGTTTTTCCCCTGGTTCGTTCTGAGACTGTGAAGTAGATGTTCCCCTGGTTCGCTCTGAGACTGTGAAGTAGTTGTTCCCCTGGTTCGCTCTGAGACTGTGAAGTAGTTGTTCCCCTGGTTCGCTCTGAGACTGTGAAGTAGATGTTCCCCTGGTTCGCTCTGAGACTGTGAAGTAGATGTTCCCATGGTTCGCTCTGAGACTGTGAAGTAGTTGTTCCCCTGGTTCGCTCTGAGACTGTGAAGTAGTTTTTCCCATGGTTCGCTCTGAGACTGTGAAGTAGTTTTTCCCATGGTTCGCTCTGAGACTGTGAAGTAGTTGTTCCCCTGGTTCGCTCTGAGACTGTGAAGTAGTTTTTCCCATGGTTCGCTCTGAGACTGTGAAGTAGTTTTTCCCATGGTTCGCTCTGAGACTGTGAAGTAGTTTTTCCCATGGTTCGCTCTGAGACTGTGAAGTAGTTTTTCCCCTGGTTCGCTCTGAGACTGTGAAGTAGATGTTCCCATGGTTCGCTCTGAGACTGTGAGGTAGATATTTCCCTGGTTCGCTCTGAGACTGTGAAGTAGTTGTTCCCCTGGTTCGCTCTGAGACTGTGAAGTAGTTGTTCCCCTGGTTCGCTCTGAGACTGTGAAGTAGTTTTTCCCATGGTTCGCTCTGAGACTGTGAAGTAGATGTTCCCCTGGTTCGCTCTGAGACTGTGAAGTAGTTGTTCCCCTGGTTTGAGCCAAGGTACGATTTAGGAGAGGGACAAAAGCAAAACTGTTACACATGTGTATAACAGGAACAAGCATTCAGAGGATGCGCTAACAGGACACTGAATCCCCCCATGGTGTCCTGATACTACTTGGTGTCCTGATACTACTTGGTATACTGATACTACTTGGTATCCTGATACTACTTGGTATTCTGATACTTGGCATGGTATCATAACTTTAGTAAAATGTTCAGATCGTGACATTACTAGTTATTACACCACTCCTTACAGCCAACTATGATTATCCCAATCTAATTTCAACACATGAAGGCATCTTTAAATCAAAAAGGTCTATATAGTGCTCAGCCTGTCCCTGACAGTGTACAATCAAATAATTATTTATCTCACGCCCATAACATGTGATTTCACCAAACCAACCGATTTCACAATATTTCACTTGGATCACAATTGATAACCATAAGGACGTCAATTAGTAAATCCACTATATGAGTTTAGTGTTCAACGGTCTATTAGTAATCTATGGACACGCTGTTTTATGATGCTGACCTTCAGATTGGGTGTGGTTATGGTTCTATCTCCCGGTCCCGGAGTTGGCAATACACCAACATTAAGCGCCTTGTTCAAACCGACCAGTCACGACACTTGTTTGCCCCACTGTTCGGCACCCTGCAGGGGAGAGTGTGACATTAATGACTCCTCACCGTGGAAGCCCCGTACAGCAGCCACCACCGCACCGCCGCATCCTTCCACTCTGCCCTGCAAAGCATTTAAAAGTCACCACATTATGCACGGTCGATTTCAAGGAGTTCCAGTTTAAATGTATTTCAATGAATGGTGAACTTGTAGAGGAAAGGAAAGGTAAGTAATTGACTTCTTTATTGGCTTCAAGAATATATGAACAATGCATAACAACATTCACTGTCTGCGTTTCTCACATGGATCGAAATTATCAGTAGAGATTGTCAGATGTCCATTGATCATGTCATGCATTATTCCTTTGATATGTTGACGAAGTTGTTTATGCATGTTTTGCTTTATCCGTCCTGTTATCTAACTTTTATAAATGACAGATTAGCAAGTGTTGGTTCAATGAAACTACACATTAAAAACAACTGGTTAACACAAACTAAATAAATTGTTGTCAGATGATAGTAAGAAATTAGAGGTTTTATTCTGATATATAGATATTAATATTCGATGAACCTTCAGTGGAAACCACATGTTCACATGTTATAGATAGACAGAATATGGCAAGGGTGCGAATGCTCAGATATCCATCCCTTCATCCCCCAATTCAGCCTCGTCTAGGCTACTCCATGCATATTATTGTCCACATAAAGACTACATATACAATTCTCCTATCTCTTATCAGTCCATATCTCTGGTGATTTAATCTTTCCCCTTTGGCAGAGGTTATCTCTAGGACCCAGCTGAGTGGAAGAGACAAGTGTACAAGTGTTGAAATAGAATAGGTTTCGCCATTCCTATTAGCTCACATTTGGGGAAAGATAGCTTATTTCCATTCTAGACTCTTGTTGGGGAGTGACAAGTGGTACAGAGACAGTGGGAAGCCCGCGATTACCCACCGATTATACCGTCCGTCTCGAGCTCTGTGGTTCTAAGTACTAAGAGAGCAGAAAGAGCCGAGATATTTAGGTGGGTTTAGAAGGTTATCAAGAAATATCCCCGAGACCCGAGGAACGCCCGCATGGTCGACTGACTCATTATATCAACCGCGTGGATGTCTCTGCATCATATAATAAACGGATGATTAAGGATAAGCGTGGAGGTTTGCCATGTCTGGTGATTCCTGTCTCCGGAGACTCGTCTGAGCGTCAATAGAGAGACTTGGAGAGAAGCGATTTGTGCTCCCGGGATTTCCCTGAATCCTCGAGAGAGAGGGATATTCAAAAAGAGGTTGCCTAAGGTGAGAGGAAGGAGAGAAAGTATATATTTAAGTTGAAACTACATTTTTGCATTTATCGGTGCATTTTAGCTCTTTTAAGCTTCAATCGTTTTTAACACGAGGTGTTTTTTGTCTGTTGCTATCTAAACGCGCGCTTTACGCATACCCTGGTTATTGTAATGATACGTATATATATATTTCAATTTTACAAAGCTGTTTTCAATCTGGGAGTGTGTCAAGGACTACATCACATGCAATCTACTCCATGACCTTTTGCAACACCAACTCTAATCAACCAGTAAAACACTAGGTTGCATACTGAACGTGTTGAATGTTTTCTAACAGCCTACAGCTCCATTCTAGGGCACCTACACTGTAACACGTTTTAAATGCATGAAGGAATTTTGAATTTGACTGAAAACACATCAGTGTTTAGATTGTAAACACCAGAAAGTGTTTATTCGCTGTAACACTTTATAAACACACAATCAGGTTATTCAGCACAAGGCCTTTAGGTTTTAACGCTAAACACTGGGGGTGTTGTTTTAACACTCTATGGTGTAAAGCCATAACCAACACGCTGCTATTTATTGCTGACCAGCAGATGTCAGTAATGTGCATTGTGAACAGATAATGAAGCTCAGAGTAATTAAGCGTTTTTTCGGCACAATTTGGTAAAAGCGCCGAAGCCTTCAGAAACCTCGATTTCCCATCACAACTTAATAATTTGTTATGTAGACAAAATGTGCCTGTTGGACGTTTAACGGTCAGTGTGTGTTCCAGTATGCAGTATGGAAAAGAGTTTTCAATAACGCACGGGAAGCTCTCATACGAGTTTTTTTCTTGAGCGGATAGTTGGGGGGCCAGAACATAATTACAAATCATTAGTAGACGGCAAATTAACCACAAGAAACCCTAACACATATAATATATGACTAAAACATAACCAGAGAGAGAAAGAGGGGTGGAGAGAGAGAGATAAAGAGGAGGGGTGGAGAGAGAGAGAGAGAGGGGAGGGGTGGAGAGAGAGAGAGAAATGAGGGGTGGAGAGAGAGAGAGAGAGAGAGAGACAGAGAGTGAGATAGAAAGAGAGAGGGAGAGGCACAGAGAAACAGAGAGAGGAGGCAGAGAGAAACAGAGAGAGAGGAGGCAGAGAGAAACATTGAGGGAGGCAGAGAGAAACAGAGAGAGGAGGCAGAGAGAAACAGAGAGAGAGGAGGCAGAGAGAAACATTGAGGGAGGCAGAGAGAAACAGAGAGAGGAGGCAGAGAGAAACAGTGAGGGAGGCAGAGAGAAACAGACAGAGAAGGAGGCAGAGAGAAACAGAGAGAGGAGGCAGAGAGAAACAGTGAGGGAGGCAGAGAGAAACAGACAGAGAAGGAGGCAGAGAGAAACAGACAGAGAGGGAGGCAGAGAGAAACAGAGAGAGAGGGAGGCAGAGAGAAAGGGAGGCAGAGAGAAACAGAGAGAGAAGGAGGCAGAGAGAAACAGAGAGAGAAGGAGGCAGAGAGAAAGAGGCAGAGAGAAACAGAGAGGGAGGCAGAGAGAAACAGAGAGAGAGAGAGGCCACTTCTGTGTTCCCTGCCAATCGATCAGACTCTGGCTGGTGTTGGCCAAGTAAAGCTGGGGGGCATTTTTACAGTCTTATTATGGTGTTCATCAGCCAGACAATAAGCATTTGCCAGCTAAGTTGGCCCTGAGTTAGGTGCTGGAACTGAGCTGAATTAATATACTGGAACAAAAATATAAACGCAAGATGCAACAATTTCAAAGATTTTACATTTTGAAGAAAGGAAATCAGTCCATTGAAATACATTCATTAGGCCCTAATCTATGGATTTCACATGACTGGGCAGGGGTGCACCCACTGAGGGAGCCAGGCCCAGCCAATCCGAATTAGTTTTTCCCCACAAAAGGGCTTTATTACAGACAGCAATACTCCTCAGCACCCCCCCATCCGACCTCAGGCTGAATTAATACATGCAGACAGATGAAAGTTCACAATGTGAGATTGTAATGTTTTTTATCCAATAATCTATATGCACTTAAAGACTTACAGTACCAGTCAAAAGTTTGGACACACCTACTCATTCAAGGGTTTTTCTTTATTTTTACTATTTTCTATATTGTAGAATAATAGTGAAGACATCAAAACTATGAAATAACACATATGGAATCATGTAGTAACCAAATATTTGAGATTCTTCTAAGTAGCCACCCCTTGCCTTGATGACAGCTTTGCACAATCTTGGCATTCTCTCAACCAGCTTCATGAGGTTGTCACCTGGAATGCATTTCAATTAACAGGTGTGCCTTTTTGGAATTTCTTTCCTTCTTACAGTTTCTCAGTCGCTTTGGTGCATTTTTCACATCATCCCTAACGTGCAAATTAATAAGTGCATTTCTCAGAACAATTTGTACAAACTGCAATATACAATAGATATGTTTCTAAAGCTAGTCAGTCAGTAAAAATCCTCAGTACATCCCTCAGAAGTAAATATTCATGCCAATGATCATGTCAGTGTCATCAGAATTATGAGTCATTGAGTCATTGTTCACCAACAAGGTGGTCAAAATGTTTAGGCATGTTGTCAATGTAACTGTGTACTTTGACAGTATTAGCTGATGTAAACTTAGGCTACAGTTTGGATGACAGTTACTGTATTGAAAATGCACAAGGCTGCACTTCTATGGCATATATCAATTTCAACAGTACTATTTACATATTACTGTATGTGGGTTATTGATTGAAACTGACTGGACAGGATTTAGTTTTTCACAGCTTTTACTAGTGCTACTTTATGAAAGAAAAAAACAAAATAATTTACAGTAAGAAAAAGACAAGGGGCACAAAGGAAAAAAAACTAAATTAGAAAGAAACACAGGAAACACCCCTAAGGCACAACTCTGCCGGCAGCACAGTTCTAGTGCCGTCTCTACACATCCAGACGTTCCTGTCTGTCGGCCCACATATTCTCATCCACATCACACCGGATATTTTCCCTTCCAATGCAACGTGGAAAGAATCTTTTGGAATGCCTTATCCATCCTCTGCAGGCGTCTACTGTGATGTCCTCACATGCAGCATCCATTGCAGCCAGCAGGGTCATCTGTTTGTGTGGCTGACGATCGTACACCTTCCACCTCCATGCTGAATAGAACTCCTCAATTGGGTTAAGGAATGGTGAATAAGGTGGGAGGAATTCTATGAGCATCCTCGGGTGGGTCACAAACCATTGCCTTATGATGTTTGATCGATGGAAACTCACATTATCACAAATGACCACATACTTTGGCAAATCCTCTCTAAACAGACCCCTCTCATCATCAGGGATGAGAGCCCTGTAGAGAGTCTCTAAAAAGTTGAGTAGATGCTGGGTGTTGTATGGCCCTATAAGGGGGATATGGGTTAGGACACCATGCTCCTAAATAGCAGCACACATGGTGATATTTCCTCCCTGTCGGCCTGGCAAATCCACAGTAGCTCTGTGACCGATGATATTCAGACCCCGCCTTCTGCATTTGGTCAGGTTGAAGCCAGCCTCATCCACGTATACAAAGTTGTGAGAGGGTTCACTTGATTCCAACTCCATTATCCGCTATATCCCAGAACACACAGTTGAATTTGTTTTGGTCAGGAAGAGTGACATAAAATGTACATATATTGCATGTTCCTTCCACAGCAGTGGAAATGTGTGCAGTTTATGATTACTGTACTATGTATCACTATAAAATGTTGCTGTAAAGTAGTTACATAGATATATGTTTTACCTGTACATACTGGTACCGTAGCTCCTTAACTCTGTCCTCATTCCTTTGGAATGGTACACGGTGTCACGGTGCGCATTATATAAGGGACGGTAAACGGAGCGCTGGTGAAGTGTCATCCTTTTATTTGAAAATGAGTTGTTCTCACGAGGCATTCACAAATAAAGGAGAGTGAAAACAAAACAAACACACGACTACAAAAACACAGTGACTTACTTTGCTGGGCTGCTGGCAGTGCAGACTAGCAGGAACAATGATCCACACACAGGTGGATCTGGGTAGATCTTAAATACTATCCCCAATCAGAGACAACGCTAGACAGCTGTCTCTGATTGGGGATGATAATCTCCCTAATAGGAGTGTGAGGACTTGGTTGTGTGTCGCTCTCCTCCCCTAGGTGGGAGTAAGAGGCCTTACCACAACCAAGCCCTCACACACGGTACAGCTGTTTCATACTCATCTGGTTTCTATGTAGCATCCTGTCGATGGTTGAGATGCTAACCATATGGATGTTTTCAAAGACATCGTTGTCTTCTATAATGGTCCTTTGTATATTGTTTGCTCGGACCATGGTGCAAATAGCCTCCTCCTGTTGAGGTGTGAAAAGGCGTCCTCTGCCATCGGTTTGAGGTAATCTTGCAGTCCTATGTGGGGAAAAATGCAGTGATGCATCGCACACTTTCACATAGACAAAAACTATGCTAACACACATTTTACTGTAAAACATACAGGTGGGTGCATGTAAGGTGCAGTATGTATCTGTGTAGAGTATATTTCTGTATGCTGTGAAATACAAGTGGACTACTGTAATATGAAGCGTTGTAGGAAGTATACAGTATACTGCTTATATACAGTAACAGTGCACTGTACATTGGTAGACATACCTGTTCTCTCTTCGAAACGTTTGAACTATTGAGGACACGGTTGATCTCCCAATATTCGGCTGCACCCTTCGACCCGCCTCAGCCATTGTAAGGCCATGATTGACAACATGGTCTACAATAGTGGCCCTTATGTCATCAGATATGCGCCTATGTCCTCTTCTGCCTCTTCCTCTGTTTTGCCTTCCACCACGCATCCTTGCTCCTCTTCTTCCTCCTCTTGGCTGTTGACCCTGTTCGTTTCCTGGTCCATCCATTATTGGAAAATTGCAACTCTGTGTTGTGGTCTGTCTATACATGCTTGCCAATTGATTGTTCATGAGATGCACCTTTGAGCAATTTAGACAACTGGTTGATTGTTGGTTGAACTAACACTTTACATTCCTTCATGAGTGAGGGTCAGTTCCACCTGCACCATTCATCAATTCACGTTTTTGTACAAAAGTTCTAATAGAAATGTGTAAAACTATGCTTGACAGTTCATGACAAATAGTTCAACAATTTAGCATGTAATGGCTTAAGCAAGGAACTAATGCCTAGATGTTTTGAGGGTAAGACTATTCAACAGAGAACCAGCTACTATATGTTGATCAACATGACATGAAGGAACTAATGCCTAGATGTTTTGAGGGGAAGACTATTCAACAGAGAACCAGCTACTATATGTTGATCAACATGACATGAAGGAACCTATGCCTAGATGTTTTGAGGGTAAGACTATTCAACAGAGAACCAGCTACTATGTTTTGATCAACATGACATGAGTGATTGAAAATGTGGAAACAAGCTGACACTTGTACATTATCAATTGCAATTTGTTCAAAGGAATAAGACATTGCTTTAATGATGTACAAGTGACTGATGGTTTGGAATTCGTACAAGTAGTATCAAGAATTGATCTAAGAAACGCAACAAAGTGACTGATAAAAACTGTAATGCGTTTGAGCCAATCAGTTGTGTTGTGACAGGAAGTCCATATTATGGCAAGAACAGCTCAAATAAGCAAAGAGAAAGACATGAAGGTGTGAGAACCGACGCTGGAGATGAGAAGCAGGTACAGGGAGTGAACATTTAATGGAACGGACATGAAACGGAACAGGAACCGGTCTGAACAGGGGGAACAAAACGACATGACGACAATGATGCTGAAGCGGGGAACAGAACTGAGGAACAGACAGATATAGGGGAGGTAATGAAAACAGGTGATTGAGGCCAGGTGAGTCCAATGAATCACTGATACGCGTGACGAGGGGAACAGGTGTGCATAATGATGGTGGCAGGAGTGTGTAGTGCTGGGCAGCCTGGCGCCCTCGAACACCAGGGAGGGAGAGCGGGAGCAGGCGTGAGAGAAGGTCAGTCAACATTTTCCAGAACAAAAACCATCAAGCTCTATGATGAAACTGTCTCTCATGAGGACCGCCACAGGAATGGAAGACCCAGAGTTACCTCTGCTGCAGAGGATAAGTTCATTACAGTTACCAGCCTCAGATTGCAGCCCAAATAAATACTTCACAGAGTTCAAGTAACAGACACATCTCAACATCAACTGTTCAGTGAGACTGCGTAAATAATTCCTTCAAGGTCAAATTGCTGATGGCGAGACTTGCTTGGGCCAAGAAACATGATCAATGGACATTAGACCGGTGGAAATCTGTCCTTTGGTCTGATGAGTCCAAATTTGAGATTTTGGGTTCCAACCGCCGTGTCTTTGTGAGACGCAGAGTAGGTGAACAGATGATCTCCGCATGTGTGGTTCCCACCATGAAGCATGGAGGAGGAGGTGTGATGGTGTGGGGGTGCTTTGCTGGTGACACTGTCTGTGATTTATTTAGAATTCAAGGCACACTTTCAGCATTCTGCAGCGATACGTCATCCATCTGGTTTGCGCTTAGTGAGACTATCATTTGTTTTTCAACAGGACAATGACCCAAAACATAGGCTGTGTAAGGTCTATTTGACCAAGAAGGAGAGTGATGGAGTGCTGCATCAAATGACCTGGCCTCCACAAATCAGCCGACCTTAACCCAATTGAGATGGTTTGGGATGAGTTGGACCGCAGAGTGAAGGAAAAGCAGCCAACGTGCTCAGCATATGTGGAAAATCCTTCAAGACTGTTGGAAAAGCATTACTCATAAAGCTGGTTGAGAGAATGCCAAGAGTGTGCAAAGCTGTCAAAGGTGGCTACTTTGAAGAATCTGAAACCCTTTTTTGGTTACTACATGATTCCATATGTGTTATTTCATAGTTTTGATGTTCAAGAAAAACACTTGAATGAGTAGGTGTGTCCAAAGTTTTGACTGGTACTATACATCTCAGAATATTTATCAATATGCTTGGGCTGCCTATAGACTTCTTATGGCTGAAGTTGCAGAGGACAGTGAAAGGACAGGAGAAGATATTTGAAGGCTGTATTTCAGCACCTACTCCGCTCCCATCCTACTGGAGATACTTCTGTTGGGCTGAGAATAGTCTCTTTAAAATCAGCTCCCTTCCTACTGGATAATCTTCTGTTGGGCTGAGAGGATTCCATATTCTGGTAGAAATGGAAAGGCTTTCCCAAAAATATTCTCAATTAAATGTTAATTACAGAGTAGTCTACCTGGCAGAATGATATCATGATTATTTGCATCAATCCAGTGGCCAATTGTTTTGCAAACTCTGCAATCACATGATGGAAACATTTATAATTAAACAACGTCTCTTGCTGGTGTGCACTTGCACCAAAGTGGTCTACTGACGGGGTGAACATTGTTGTGGACATAAAACATCCAATTTAGTTGTTTTTCTTTTTTTAAAGTCTGATTTTGAGGAAGAAAACTGAACAGAATCAGGAAAACATTTATACGGATCTTATATAACAACAGAGAAGGCAGAGTGAGAGAAAGAGAGACTACAGTACCTTCAGAAAGTTCTCACCACTCAACTTTTTCCCTAAAATGTTGTGTTACAGCCTCATTACATTTAGATTTTTTTGACACTGGCCTACACACAATACCCCATAATTTCAAAGTGGAATTATGTTTTCAGACATTTTTACAAATTAATAAAAAATGAAAAGCTCAAATGTCTTAACTCAATACGTATTCAACCTCTTTGTTATGGCAAGCCTAAATAAGTTGATGTGCTTAACAAGTCACATAAAAAGTAGCATGGTGCGATAATAGTGTTTAACTATATTTTTGAATGACTACCTCATCTCTGTACCCAACACATACAATTATCTGTAAGGTCCCTCAGTCGAGCAGTGAATTTCACACACAGATTCAGTCACAAAGACCAGGGAGGTTTTATAATGCCTCACAAAGAAGGGCCCCTATTGGTAGATGAGTAAAAAAGAAGAGTATCCTTTTGAGCGTGGTGAAGTTATTAATCACAAAGATACAGGCATCCTTCCTAACCAAGTTGCCGGAGAGGAAGGAAACTGCTCTGGGATTTAACCATGAGGTCAATGGTGACTTTAAAACAGTTACAGAGTTTAATGACAGGAGAAAACAGAGGATGGATCAATAACATTGATCATAGTTATATTGTAGTTACTCCACAATACTAATCGGCAAAAAATGTGGCAAAGAAATTAACTTTATTTCCTGAGTACAAAGTGTTATGTTTGGGGTAAATCCAACACAACACATGACATGTTATGGGTATGCTTGTCATTGGGAAGGACTGGGGAGTTTTTTTTAGGATAAAAAGAAACGGAATAGAGCTCAGCACAGGAAATATCCCAGAGGAAAACCTTTGTTCAGTCTGCTTTCCACCAGACACTGGGAGAAGAATTCACCTTTCAGCAGCACAATAACCTAAAACACAAGGCCAAATATACACTGGAGTTGCTTACCAAGACATTGTTGAATGTTCCTGAGTGGCCGAGTTATAGTTTTGACTTTAAAAATAATAATGTGCAAAGATTGTACAATCCAGTTGTGCAAATTTCTTAAAGAATTACCCAGAGAAACTCACAGCTGTAATCGCTGTCAAAGGTGATTCTAACACTCAGGGTGTGAATACTTATGTAAATTAGATATTTCTGTATTTCATTCCCGATACATTTACAAAAATGTCTAAAAACATGTTTTCATTTTGTTCTCATGGGGTATGGTGTGTTGCTGGGTGAAAAAACTATCTATTTAAATGCAGGCTGTAACACAACAACATGTGGAATACGTCAAGGGGTGCGAATTGTTTCTGTATGTACATAGAAAGAGAAAAGGGTTGGACTATCAAATAAACACAGAGTTTTTAAAAGTCTACTGAGTAACAAGCCACAGGGCACGGCTGCCTACCGTCTTGACAACACCACACCGTGCCTGACTGACCCAGGGGGTGGGATGCTAGCATACACAAGGGGGTGTTTCACAGGATTGATAAACTACAGGAGAGAGGTGGGAAGAGAGAAATAAACATCTATCTCTATACTATATCTCTCTTCCTCTCTTTCGCTCCTGCTCTCCCTCTCTCTCTCTCTCTCTCTCTCTACTCTAGACATACAGATAGAGAACTAGTGAAATATGTATGACTTTTAATATAGAATGCACCATTGCAGCCCTAGCATTTTTCTTCTTGTATCCTTGAACCCAGAAATGTAGTTATCCCCAGTGCATTGTGGGTAACATGGTGTGTGACTGAATGAGTTCAAACCCTGGTTTCCTGTATTCCTCGACTGTGTTAGCCCACTGAGCTAAAGCCCAGGTATTAGTATCATCTTATTTAGGCAAATGGAAACCCACACTGTGAATAAGTTAGTACTAAAAGACAGGTGTGGTTTTATTCAGAAAACTATTACTATGTACCGTACCTTCAACTGTCAACCTCAGTTTGGTCAGGTGGTCAGCTATTCATCATCATGGCAGAATAACCAGCCACAGTCTTCTACTGCCTCTCTCTCTCTCTCTCTCTCTCTCTCTCTCTCACTCATTGAATTTTGGAACGAGCAGGTTTCCACATACTTTTGGTCATGTAGTGTAAGTATGAAACATAATCTGACCAGTGGAGTAACGAAACTCAAGTAGGCGATGATGGGAGGGTGGTTTTTATCTAAATTACTTCCCAGACAACACTTGAGTGTGTGTGATATCCTCATCATTCCTGGAACCCCCTTCAGATGTTTTTTTTTCTCTCTCTCTCTCTCTCTCTCTCTCTGTCTCTCTGTCTCTCTCTCTCTCTCTTTCTTTCTTTCTCTCACACACACACTTCTCACTTCTCACTTCTCACACTTCATCTCTTCACTCCTTCCCTGGGCAGCTTTCCTGGCTGGTGACTGACATATCTTGTTATGAAATATGACACATTATGTCCATAAGGAAATGGTTTATTCATCATATTGAGTTCTGGCTTGTTGTTAGAACACTTCCTGATTGACGTAAGCACATTTAGGTTTCTTCAGTCATTTTGTACTTCTCTCTTCATCCTTTCTCTCACTCTTTTTCTGCTTTCTCCTGTCTCCTCTCCCTTCTCCCTTCGCTCCCTCCTCCCTCTCCTCCTCCCTCTACTCTCTCTATCCTCCCGCCTCACTCTCCTCCTCCCTCTCTTCTCTCTATCCTCCCCTCCCGCCTCCCTCTCCTCACCCTCTTCTCTCTTCTTTCCTCCCTTCCCTTCTCCCTTCTCTCCTCCCTTCTCTCCTCCCCCCTCTTCTCTCCTCCTTCTCTTCTCTCTTCTCTCCTCCTCCCTCTCCTCCCTTCTCTCCTCCCTTCTCTTCTCTCTTCTCTCCTCCCTTCTCTTCTCTCTTCTCTCCTCCCTTCTCTTCTCTCTTCTCTCCTCCCTTCTCTTCTCCCTTCTCTCCTCCTTTCTCTCCTCCCTTCTCTGCTCCTCCCTCTCCTCCCTTCTCTCCTCCCTTCTCTCCTCCCTTCTCTCCCACCCATCAAGGTATATGTAATCAAAGCTGTCATTCTGAAGATGAATTTATCAGGTCTTCAGTGTAAAGAATTATCTCAGTCTTTTCATCAATGTCTGTGCCCTTATGTAATAGGAAATATTGTGTCATTAAGGAAGCAACAAATGTCTGAGCGTATTCAGCCCCGGAATGATCACACCAAAGTACAGAAGTAAGACATTGGTAGAAACTGTAAGTTCTGGATGTGTTTGAATCCCAGTTTGTATAAAAGCTCTGAGCCAGTCATCTTGGTTCTACTAAGATCAGTTAAATATGAATGTAAGGATTTATGTTCAGAGAGGAACCTGGAAACCTTTACTTTTCCAGGTTTAGTGTCCAGAATTGGTCCCCAGTTAGATCAGCTGTGTGGAGTCTATTTAAGTTCAGTTATTCCACCTGTGTTTGTGGGTTTTCTTTTGTGCACGCCTGTTCATGGTTGCTGTCGCGCCTGTTCATGGTTGCTGTCGCGCCTGTTCATGGTTGCTGTCACGCCTGTTCATGGTTGCTGTCGCGCCTGTTCATGGTTGCTGTCGCGCCTGTTCATGGTTGCTGTCGCGCCTGTTCATGGTTGCTGTCGCGCCTGTTCATGGTTGCTGTCGCGCCTGTTCATGGTTGCTGTCGCGCCTGTTCATGGTTGCTGTCGCGCCTGTTCATGGTTGCTGTCACGCCTGTTCATGGTTGCTGTCGCGCCTGTTAGTTTTGCGTAATAAAGGAATGTTTTTGCAACACAGCGCTGCGCCACGGGTCCTGTCTCATAGTGATCGTGACAGAAAAACCCACCACAGCAGGACCAAGGAATATTAAGATCAGTTCAATATGCAGCGATGTTAAGATGTTCAGGAATATTTAGATCAGTTCAATATGCAGCGATGTTAAGATGTTCAGGAATATTAAGATCAGTTCAATATGCAGCGATGTTAAGATGTTAAGGAATATTAAGATCAGTTCAATATGCAGCGATGTTAAGATGTTCAGGAATATTAAGATCAGTTCAATATGCAGCGATGTTAAGATGTTCAGGAATATTAAGATCAGTTCAATATGCAGCGATGTTAAGATGTTAAGGAATAGGAAGGGAAAAGTATAAATGTGTCTACTGTCTGAGAGAATAGGAGAGACCTGGGAATACTGGCTTCACCTGTCTGAGTGAATAGGAGAGACCTGGGAATACTGGCATCACCTGTCTGAGTGAATACGAGAGACCTGGGAATATTGGCTTCACCAGTCTTGAGAGAATAGGAGAGACCTGGGAATACTGGCTTCACCTGTCTGAGTGAATAGGAGAGACCTGGGAATACTGGCTTCACCTGTCTGGGAGAATATGAGAGACCTGGGAATACTGGCTTCACCTGTCTGGGAGAATATGAGAGACCTGGGAATACTGGCTTCACCTGTCTGAGTGAATAGGAGAGACCTGGGAATACTGGCTTCACCTGTCTGAGTGAATACGAGAGACCTGGGAATACTGGCATCACCTGTCTGAGTGAATAGGAGAGACATGGGAATACTGGCATCACCTGTCTGAGTGAATACGAGAGACCTGGGAATATTGGCTTCACCAGTCTTGAGAGAATAGGAGAGACCTGGGAATACTGGCTTCACCTGTCTGAGTGAATAGGAGAGACCTGGGAATACTGGCTTCACCTGTCTGAGTGAATAGGAGAGACCTGGGAATACTGGCTTCACCTGTCTGGGAGAATAGGAGAGACCTGGGAATACTGGCATCACCTGTCTGAGTGAATAGGAGAGACATGGGAATACTGGCATCACCTGTCTGAGTGAATACGAGAGACCTGGGAATACTGGCATCACCTGTCTTGGAGAATAGGAGAGACCTGGGAATACTGGCTTCACCTGTCTGAGAGAATAGGAGAGACCTGGGAATACTGGCTTCACCTGTCTGGGAGAATATGAGAGACCTGGGAATACTGGCTTCACCTGTCTGGGAGAATATGAGAGACCTGGGAATACTGGCTTCACCTGTCTGAGTGAATAGGAGAGACCTGGGAATACTGGCTTCACCTGTCTGAGTGAATAGGAGAAACCTGGGAATAATGGCATCACCTGTCTGAGTGAATAGGAGAGACCTGGGAATACTGGCTTCACCTGTCTGAGTGAATAGGAGAGACCTGGGAATTCTGGCATCACCTGTCTGGGTGAATAGGAGAGACCTGGGAATACTGGCTTCACCTGTCTGAGTGAATAGGAGAAACCTGGGAATACTGGCTTCACCTGTCTGGGAGAATAGGAGAGACCTGGGAATACTGGCTTCACCTGTCTGGGAGAATAGGAGAGACCTGGGAATACTGGCTTCACCTGTCTGGGAGAATAGGAGAAACCTGGGAATACTGGCTTCACCTGTCTGGGAGAATAGGAGAAACCTGGGAATACTGGCTTCACCTGTCTGGGAGAATAGGAGAGACCTGGGAATACTGGCTTCACCTGTCTGGGAGAATAGGAGAAACCTGGGAATACTGGCTTCACCTGTCTGGGAGAATAGGAGAAACCTGGGAATACTGGCTTCACCTGTCTGGGAGAATAGGAGAAACCAATGTGCTTTTTGAATGTTCAATACAGTAATAACGGTTGTTGAGCATCACGTCATTGTAGTTATTAGAAATACATTAATCACATTTTGATTGTTGATTTTATGCCAAAGGTTAAAGTAGTTAATTCCCATAAAATAGGGATGTTGTTATAAATTGTAGGCTTTGCCATAAAAGCAGCATAAAAATGTGGAACATTCTGGAACATTTACAAACAAAAGGCTTGGAAAATCAGAACACCTTCTGTTGAAATGTAGGTGTTAAAAACATGTAGTCAACAACAGCATCTTAACTCTCGTCCAGAACTGTCTTATTTACTCAGTCTGAGGTTGGCATGCAGTTGTTATAATCTATTTTGGGTTCTGTTTCACACACCAACTGGCAGGCTTTACCTACCTGACCAACACACACACACACACACACACACACACACACACACACACACACACACACACACACACACACACACACACACACACACACACACACACACACACACACACACACACACACACACACACACACACACACACACACACACACTGAAAGCTGGTAGGTACCGTTACAGAAACAGTTGTTCCATTTTACTGATCGTTTGTGATAGATAGCTCACAGTGTCCTGCAATGTAATCCCTCCAACACACCCCTTCCTCTCACAATCCCTCCAACACACCCCTTCCTCTCACAATCCCTCCAACACACCCCTTCCTCTCCCAATCCCTCCAACACACCCCTTCCTCTCACAATCCCTCCAACACACCCCTTCCTCTCCCAACCCCTCCAACACACCCCTTCCTCTCCCAACCCCTCCACCACACCCCTTCCTCTCCCAACCCCTCCAACACACCCCTTCCTCTCCCAATCCCTCCAACACACCCCTTCCTCTCCCAATCCCTCCAACACACCCCTTCCTCTCCCAATCCCTCCAACACACCCCTTCCTCTCCCAATCCCTCCAACACACCCCTTCCTCTCCCACCCCTTCCACCACCACCAACACTTGAACACTCAAGCGAGCATAGCTAGTGGCTAACGTTAGCCACCTGGAGGTAGCTAGCGAGCTAACATTTGAACTCGGTAGCACAGGCAGCGTAGGTTCTCTGAATGACTTTGACAATAGTGCATTGTGGGTAGTTCCGAAGATATCCGAAAATAAGTTAATTAATATTTAAAACCCCCCCAAAAACGTAACTATGTTTTTAGATGGTGACTACAACTAAGTTACTAAGTCTTTGACCACACTGTGTTGTTACTTCTGTTAGTAAAAACTCATGCTTCCTACACTTTAAGTTATATAAAATAAAAGGAGTTGAATGGAAAAGTAATTGTCTCAAATGTAATTACTTGACATATGGAAGAGGATAATTTTGTATGGTATTCAAATAAGGGTGAGATTTTACATCTAAGCAATGAGAAATGTAAAATGTATATTTTAGCCGATGCGTACAACCCTTGTGCTACTAATCCAGTCTTCTAATTCTGCCTTCCCATAACCTCCTGATCCTTGACTGTCAGATAACCTCCTGATCCTTGACTGTCAAATAACCTGCTGATCCTTGACTGTCAGATAACCTGCTGATCCTTGACTGTCAGATAACCTCCTGATCCTTGACTGTCACATAACCTCCTGATCCTTGACTGTCAGATAACCTGCTGATCCTTGACTGTCAGATAACCTGCTGATCCTTGACTGTCAGATAACCTGCTGATCCTTGACTGTCAGATAACCTCCTGATCCTTGACTGTCAGATAACCTCCGGATCCTTGACTGTCAGATAACCTCCGGATCCTTGACTCTCAGATAACCTGCTGCTCCTTGACTGTCAGATAACCTCCGGATCCTTGACTGTCAGATAACCTCCGGATCCTTGACTGTCAGATAACCTCCGGATCCTTGACTGTCAGATAACCTCCTGATCCTTGACTGACAGATAACCTCCTGATCCTTGACTGTCAGATAACCTCTTCTCCTTCTTTCCTTCTCTCCCACAGAGCTCTTACTGACTACAGCCACAACCATGATGATTAGAAACACCTCAACCTAACACCTCATACACCCATTGGCTCACGAGGAGGACAATCAACACATTGGCCCGCCCCTTCACACTGTCTTTGATCCTTCATTGAAGTCACCAGTGGAGAGTCAGTGGTGGGTTCCCAACAGAGCCTGTCTTCTCAAAGTTCCTCATCTTCTCTTTGTGTGTGACAGTAAAAACCTGCCGCTTTGTCACGATAGGACGGACAAAGGAGAGAGCAGCGATGCGTTGTCCAGTGATGTTGACACTGCAGGCAGTGTGTGTGTGTGTGAGAGTGTGTGCGGCTATGCAGCATCACCCAGCTGCCTGGGGCCACTATGACGTGTGTAAGAGTCAGATCTACACAGAGGAAGGGTTAACATGGGACTACATGGCCTGTCAACCAGAAGCTACAGTCATGACCAAGTACCTGACCGTCAGCCTGGACCCGCCCAATATCACCTGTGGAGACCCACCTGAGACGTACTGCGCACTGGTGAGTACTGGCAAACATTTAGTGGTACAGAGACATTTAGTGGCACAGAGAGAGAGGAACGTCTATTGGTGTGTGTGTGGGGGGACGCATTCTGTTAAGGAGAGAGAGAGATTCTGTTTTATCTGCTGATATTCCTAGTGAGGGAATCTCTCTCTCTCTCTCTCTCTCTCTCTCTCTCTCTCTCTCTCTCTCTCTCTCTCTCTCTCTCTCTCTCTCTCTCTCTCTCTCTCTCTCTCTCTCTCTCTCTCTCTCTCTCTCTCTCTCTCTCTCTCTCTCTCTCTCTCTCTCTCTCTCTCTCTCTCTCTCTCTCTCTCTCTCTCTCTCTCTCTCTCTCTCTCTCTCTCTCTCTCTCTCTCTACATACATATACACACGCACATACACATATATACACATATATACATACATTCATACACACATATATATATATATATATATTTTTTTTTTAAATATAATTACATCAAAGAACAAATAACAACAGGAAAAAATAAAATAAATGCATTAAATATGTCAGGCACTGTCCCTCAACTTGTGGCAGGCAGCAACATAGCATGCTGCCAGCACACAGCTGGTCATGTCTTCCCCCAAAAGGATCGGCAGCCTTTCTATGTCAGAGAGGTCCTCAAAGCCCCGGACTACTTGTTCAAATTTGGGGAAGTGACTCTCTCTGATGGTTTTATATTTTTGACATTTGGTCAGGAAATGCAGCTCTGTCTCTGGTTCTGCTGTGGTGCAGTGGTTGCACAGCCTTTCCTCTACAGGGAGCCAGGTTTTCCTGTGTCTACCCTTCTCAATAGCAAGGCTGTGCTCGCTGAGCCTGTACTTTGTCAAGGTTTTCCTGAGGTTTTGATCAGTCACCATGGTCAGATAGTTTTGCCATGGTGTACTGTCGATTTAGGGCCAAATAGCACTGCATTTTGCTTTGTGCTTGTGTTTGTGTTTTCCAATAGGTAATGTAGTTTTGTTTTAGATGTTTTGTAATTTGGTTAATTCTTATTGATTGGATGTTCTGGTCCTGAGGCTTCAGTGTGTTAGTGGAACAAGTTTGTGAACTCAGCCCCTGGACCAGTTGGATGAAGGGACTCTTATCTTTGCTCAACTCTTGGTATTGCAGGGCTTGGTAATGATATGAGAGGGGGTCACTGTGTTTTAGGTGTTTCCAAAACTTAATTGCTCTTTTTTGAGTTTTTAATATTAGTGGATATCGGCCTAATTCTGCCCTGCATGCATTGTTTGTAGTTTTCCTCTGGACATGTAGGAGAATCTTACAAAGTTCCGCGTGCAAGGTCTCAATGGGATGTTTGTCCCAGTGGGTAAAATCTTGTTTTGTAAGTGGACCCCACACCTCGCTGCCATAGAGTGCGATTGGTTCAATCACACATTTAATTAGTTTTTGCCAAATTGTAATAGGTATTTCAATTTGGATTTGTTTTTTAATGGCGTAGAATGCCCTGCGTGCTTTGTCTCTCAGTTCATTCACTGCATTATTTAGGTGTCCAGTCGAACTTATTTTTAAACCTAAATAGTTGTATTGTGTGCAATACTCTATATGTTTTGCACCAATTGAGAACTTTGGTTTTATTCCCTGGGATCTGGAATTTGTCTGGAAAATCATTATTTTGGTCTTTTTGGGGTTTACTGTCAGGGCCCAGGTCTGACAGTACTGCTCTAGCAGGTCCAAGCTCTGCTGTAGACCATGTGCTGTGGGTGAAAGCAGGCACAGGTCATCTGCAAAGAGCAGGCATCTAACTTCCGAATTGTGGAGACTAACACCAGGGGCTGAGGACTTCTCTAGAATATTGGCCAATTCATTGATGTAAATGTTAAATAGCACAGGGCTGAGATTGCAACCCTGGCGCAGGCCCCGCCCCTGGTTAAATGATTCAGTTTGTTTCTTGCCAATTTTTATGCTACACATGTTGCCTGTATACATTGATTTTATAATGTCATATGTTTTACCCCCTACACCACTTTCAATGACTTTGTAGAACAGTCCTGTATGCCAGATAGAATCAAATGCTTTTTGGAAGTCAATAAAGCAAGTATAGAGTTTTGTCTTATTTTTGTGGACGTGTTTATCTATTAGGGTGTGTAGGGTGTAAATATGATCTGTTGTTCTATGTTTTTGGTATAAATCCAATTTGGCTTTTACTCAGGATATTGTGCTTATTAAGGAAGTTTAGGACTCTTACATTTATAATACTACAGAAAACCTTCCCCAGGTTACTGTTCACAACAAATCCCTCTGTAATTGTTAGGGTCAGATTTGTCTCCCGTTTTTAAAGATTGGTGTTATTGAGTCCTTGGTTCCAGATGTCAGGGAAGTAACCTACACTCAGGATCAAGTTAAACAATTTTAATATAGCTAATTGATATTTTTCACTAGTGAATTTGAGCATCTCATTTAGGATCCCATCAGGTCCGCATGCTTTTTTTGATTTGAGGGCTTGAAGTTTTTTAAGGAGCTCCTGCTCAGTAATTGGGGGAGTCTAAAGGATTTTGGTAGTCCTTTATAGATTTTTCCAGTTTGTTTAACTTTTCATAAATTTGGCACTGTTCAGTATTATCCTGAGTGTCAACAGTGTTGTAGAGTGCTTTAAAGTGATTTGTCCAAATGTCACCATTTTGTATGGCTAATTCCTGTTGTTTGGGTTTGTTTAGGTTTTTCCAATTTTGCCAGAAGTTGTTTTTATTTATGGACTCCTCAATTAGTGTCAATTGCTTTCTGTTGTACTGGGATTTCTTGATTCTGAGTGTACGTTTATATGATTTTAATGTCTCACAGTACTGAAGGCGTAGTTCTCTGTTGTTTGGGTCTCTGTGTTTTTGGTTCGATAGTGTTCTAAGTTTTTTCCCTAATGTTTTTACAATCTGTATCAAACCATTTGTCTTCTGTATTTCTGTTTGGTTTGTTTGATCCTAGCTTTAATTGTGCTGTTTTTGCTGTTTGCCTAAATATATAATTTATGTTATTTACAGCTAGATTGACACCTTCTTTACTGTGAGCGTACATTGTATCCAGAAAGTTGTTTAGGGTTGATTGGATTTTTTGGTTACTGATTGCTTTCTGGTATTCCTCTGTGCTGTTTTGAGCCCATCTGTATGAATGTTTGATGTTGTACAGCTTATTGGGCTGTGAATTTGTGGTTGCTTCTATGTCTGATCTTTTGAGGAACAGGGTAATTTGGCTGTGATCAGACAGAGGTGTTAGTGGCTTAACAGTGAATGAGCTGAGAGAGAAAGGGTCCATATCTGTTATCATGTAGTCTACTGTGCTTTGGCCAAGAGGAGAGCAATAGGTGAATCTTCCTAAAGAGTCCCCCTGTAACCTACCATTGACAAAGTACAGACCCCAGGCTTCGACAGAGCTGCAATAGGTCTTTTCCATTCTTGTTGACGATGCTGTCACTGTTGTTCCTGTAGGAAAGGTTAAAGGGATTAGAGACAGCTTGGCCCTGTGATATAGCTGTCCCCTCGTGTGCTCATTTGGTCAGGTAGTGTTCCTGTGCGTGCATTTGTGTCCCCACAGATGAGCACATTTCCCTGGGCCTGGAAGTGGCTCGTCTCTTCCTCAAGGGTGGAGAATATTTCTTCTGAGAAATAGGGGGATTCTGAGGGGGGGATATATATTGCACACAGGAACAAGTTTTTTCCTGTCAGTGTAAGTTCTTTTTTTAGTCTAAGCCAAATGTGATATTTGCCAATTTTTTGGGGGTCAATTAGGTTTTGTAGTTGGGATTTGTACCATATAATCATTCCTCCAGAATCTCTGCCTCTATTGACAGAGATGTGTTTTTGGGATGGTAAAATTATTTCTCTGTAGCCTGTGGGACAGTGCGTGACTACATCTGCCTTACACCATGTCTCCTGCAGAATAATGATATCATCATCTTTTATGTTTTTGTTGAACTCC
>CM042383.1:2833306-2858306 GCA_023634145.1 Thymallus thymallus
CCACCCTCAACAGCTCCATAGAAGAAAGAAAATATAAAGAGGATAGAAAAACAACAAAAAAGCCAAGAGAAATATTCACCCTGTGTGACTTAAACATTTGATTTGTTTTGTGAAGCATTCACTTTATCCCTTCTTAGCTTTGTTATCATCTTCTTCAACCTGAACCTTATTTGTTTACTTAAAGCCTCAAAGCTAACATTTCTATTCAACAATTTCACTGTATGAATGAATTTATTTTCATCAGGAAAAAAATTCTTTAACTTCAATAGTTCTACCAAAGGTCACATCCAGGAAGTTATTTATATCTTGCAATGTATACACATCTTCCACACTACCATACTGTGATCCAATGTCAGATACATCAGAGAAAGCATCATCATCTCTCATCCCCAAATCAGCATCAGTACTCATTTCACCAGAATTGGACATTTCAGAATTTTCATTAGAAACATTTTCAACACTAACCATAGCTGCATCATCATTGGTTACACTAGCGTCCTCCAGTTCAGAAACATCATTATTTCTATCAGAATCAACCTTTTCATGATTGTTCTCAGTCTGACTTTCAATCAATCCATCACTGTCAATGTTCTTCTGTGATCCAGCTTGAGGCTGCACATTCTCAGAAGCTGACTTACTACTCTCACCAGCAGCAGAAGTACTAGGCCTAACTTCCACTTCACTAACCTGGGCCTTGTGTGGACATGTGTGCCTTTTATGGCCGATATCTCCACACTCAAAACATTTCATACTACCGGTGTTCGCGTAAATAAAATACGCTTTCCCTTCATGCATGACTCTGAGCGAAATATCCAACTCCGGTTCATTTAAGAACATAAACACCTGCCGTCTGAAAGACATAACGTGTTTTAGAGCAGCGTTTTTACACCCTAGTGGGACCATCTTAATCTTACTAGCCATTTTTCCATATCGCGTCAAAGCTTTCTCAATTTCGTCATTTCGAATAAAAGGCGGCACATTGGATATCGTAACTCTAGTTGTCGGAGCAATAAGCGGTGAGATAATAAGAAAATCACCACTCACCACAATTCCGTCGCTTATCAATTGATTTACTATGTCTTGCTTTTCGACAAAAACCACCACTGCTTTATTCATCCTGGATGCTGTAGTAATGTTTTCATACCCAACTTTTTCCCCAATTGCCAGCAACACATCTTCAACAGTGACGCCCTGAGCCGGTACACACCTGATTCCATGGCGGAGCGACACCTGTGACGCTGTCCCAGCAGGGATAGACGCCATCCCGATGCCGCCTCAAAAACTCACAAACGCTCACAAAACAAATCTGATGTTATTTTTTAGATGATAAACAAACAAACAAACATTCATAAACTTAGAAAACGGAAGAAAATAATAAATAAATAAAGTGTATATAGAAGAAATATAGGCTCTCCTCGTGAACACCCTCACACGTACCCAACACTCCCAGCATGCACCGAGAGAGAGAGAGAGAGAGAGAAAGAGAAGGGGGGGTGGAGGAGAGAGAGAGAGAGAGAGAGAGAGAGAGAGAGTGAGTGAAGGAAGGAAGAGAGTGAAGGAGGGGAGTGGAGGGAGAGAGAGAAAGTGAAGGAAGAGACTGGAGACCTCACCACTTACTGACGGGATAAAAAGTTATCATCACCGAACTCAGAATTTCTTTCCTGTTCTGAGAATGTCTACAACACTATCTACAACAGGAAGAAAGTTTCTACCCTTAGATTAGCTTGTTTGCTTTGTAAGTGGATATTCAGAGGATATGGATGCAGGTGTACTACTACTGAAACGCTGATAGCTCTCAACTCAATAGTCATAACAACAATACTAATTGACTTACTGTAAGAAAATACTAAATGTTTGCTGGGTCAGTAGGTATTCTAAGGATATACGGTCACGAGAACATGTGACATTTTTGGATAGCCTAATGTTGTACTTAATTTAGATGTCGAAAGCTCTCAACTCAAAAACATACTGTAAGACTAGACGGAGGCTGTGTCCCAAATACATGAGTTTTGACCCGAGCCCATGGGGTTTGCTCAGGGTAAGGATAGGAATACAGCAGTGAAGTTTGGAGGATCTTGAGCTGTTAATTAAAGTCTTTCAGAGGTGAACCCTGTTTGCTTCCGCTCGTCTTGTTCCCAGTCTTCCTGGCATGATATGACAGGTTCCATATGGTTCTTGCCTCATAACGATTATAGACTTTGAATAATTCATAAAAGCGTTTTGCAACCAGTCAAGGTGGAAACTAGAATCTATCTGTGAAAAGCAACATGTTTTGTTAGTGTGAGAAGACAGACACAAAGTAAATATTTGTTCAGTGTATTAATACAAGTTGTGTTTTTGAATATGGCCAATGCTCATCATGGGGCGATGATCTTAAATAAGTTAGTAAGTTATTAAATTACTATGTTAGTAAATTAATAAGTTAGTAAGTTAGTAAATTAGTAAGTTAGTAAGTTAGTAATTAGTAAGTTAGTAAGTATTTGTACGTGTAAAATTCAGGTACATTTGCTAACTACAGATGTAGGATCAGGAAAAATAATCCTGCAGTAACAGGATTTGAATTATTATGTGGATTATAATTAATGGCCATTATTGTAGGAGTTCATACACTTAAAATAAAGTCTGAGTGGAAATTACAAACTTCAGAAGCCTTTTTACACCTCAAATAAACTACACGTTTTACATGTCCTGCGTTGCAGGGAAGTTCTCCTGAAACAGGGTGATCATATGAATCAGCTGTGTTTGCACCATCAGTACTGATGTGAAATGTAATCCCATCCCACACACATAGGGTGCGTCCTCTACGGGCCCAAGTATTGCATTACATAATAGGGATGTAACGATTTACCGATATGCGTCAGTCACTGGTTGCAATGTTTAAGATAAGACTGCATCTGTCCTCAGACCCCAAACCGATCCGAATGTAGCATGCATCAGTCAGAAAATCCATTCAAACTTTACGAATCACAGGTTCACATTTATTTTTATAATCTTTTGTGACAAGTCTGTAATTGTGTTGACAGTCATGGATCTACAAGTCATTTTGCCTAACAACCCCAGGCAATATCAGTAGCCTAGTCAAACGTTGTGCTGTGCTCAGCTTCGTACTCTGACTAATGAGAAGTATTCCTATTCTTGTTCTAGCACATCTGCACATCACCTTCAGCGTTACATTTTTAAATGGCTTGTGCAATATTAGGATTTATTAGTTCAGTGACAAACAGTGTAAACGGTGTAAAAAATCCCATCTACACACAATATCTCCTAATGACAAAGTGAAAACGTGTTTTTAGACATTTTTTCAAATGTATTGAAGATGGAATACAGACATTTCTCATTTACATACTGTAAGTATTCACACCCCTAAGTCAATACTGTGTAGAAGCACCTGGCAGCTATTAGAGCTGTGAGTCTTTCTGGGTCACTTGTGCAACATTTTCCCATTTTCAAAATTCTTCAAGCTCTGTCAAGTTGGTTGTTGATCATTGCTTGACGACCATTTTCACGTTTTACCAAGCAGATATAAGTCAAAATTCTAACTCAGTCACTCAGGAACATTCACTGTGTTGTTGGTAAGCAACTCCAGTGTATATTTGGCCTTGTGTTTTAGGTTATTGTGCTGCTGAAAGGTGAATTCATCTCCCAGTGTCTGGTGGAAAGCAGACTGAACAAGGTTTTCCTCTGGGATATTTCCTGTGCTGAGCTCTATTCCGTTTCTTTTTATCCTAAAAAAAATGTAATACTTTTTAGATATACAGGGTAACGTTGATAATTTAATAATTTTTAGATGTACAGGGTAAAGTAGAACATTTTTGAATGAGAGACAGATAATCCATAATGTACAAATATGGGCTATTTCTTTTTTCTTCTCTCTTTCTCTCTCTCTCTCTCTCTCTCTCTCTCTCTCTCTCTCTCTCTCTGTCTCTCTCTCTCTCTGTCTGTCTCTGTCTCTGTCTCTGTCTCTGTCTCTGTCTCTGTCTCTCTCTCTCTCTCTCTCTCTCTCTCTCTCTCTCTCTCTCTCTCTCTCTCTCTCTCTCTCTCTCTCTCTCTCTCTCTCTCTCTCTCTCTCTCTCTCTCTCTCTCTCTCTCTCTCTCTCTCTCTCTCTCTCTCTCTCTCTCTCTCTCTCTCTCTCTCTCTCTCTCTCTCTCTCTCTCTCTCTCTCTGTCTGTCTGTCTGTCTGTCTGTCTGTCTGTCTGTCTCTCTCTGTCTGTCTCTCTCCGTAACAACAAACAGTACCAGTCAAACGTTTTAGAACACCAACTCATTCCTGGGTTTTTCTTTATTTGTACTATTTTCTACATTCTAGAATAGTAGTGAAGACATCAAAAACTATGAAATAACACATATGGAATCATGTAGTAACCAAAAAAGTGTTAAACATATCAATATATATTTTATATATTTCTTTGCCTTTGACAGCTTTGCACACTCATGGCATTCTCATTACTAGTTATTGTTTATGCCCTCTCAAGATAAATAATTACTTTTGTAGATTACGTAAATTACATGTTAAATTACATTTATTTACATTGAAGAGGTTTAAGAGATTTGAGATGTTAACCACAGCTTCTCAGTGACAAATGTAGCCTCACACTTTAGGAGACCTGCTTCTAGATTGGGAACTTGTGGATGTGTTTTCCTGTTTACCCCTCAGGGAATGTTTTCTCATAACTTTGAAATCGGCTAAAACTGCTCAAATCAACTTTTTCTTTGAAATTGTCCAGATATTGTAATGAAAGTTATAATTGAGTAATGAAACAACATAACGTGTTGGGGAATCATGTATTTTTGATGATTGAACTGCGTTCACAAAAATGACAAAGCAATTATCCTCTGTTTGGATGTGCTAATGGCACTTACTTGGAACACGATACAAGAATATCTAGAACCAGGATACCTAGAATATATAGAACCAAAATACTTTGAATATATAGAACCAAGACACTTTGAATATATACAACCAAGATACTTAGAATACCTAGAACCAAGATACTTAGAATACCTAGAACCAAGCAACTTCTGCAAGTTCGTAAACCAGGTCAGAGTCAGATAGGTCCAGGCTTGGGGTCAGGGCAGGCAGAATGGTATGGCAGGCTTGGCCCTGCTGCACTACAGTAGTTCATTAGAGGGCTGCCACCCTAGTTAAGGGAACAGTGCTCAGCTGGAGCTTGTTACCCTGGCCCTGCTGCAACCTCTCCATGCACCGGCCTTGTGAAGCATAACCAGCATATCAACTATAACCAGGTTGATTGAAAGTATGGGAGAGTCAGGTTCAAGCCTCTCTCTCTCTCTCTCTCTCTCTCTCTCTCTCACACATACACATACATATTTACTACCCTTCATACCTACCTCTGTGTGAAAACTCGGTCGTTTATCTTCTACCAGATGCCTTGTCACATGCGGCGGTGTTTTCTGCCAATCATCCACCAGTACACACACACGCACACATTGACGCACAAACTTTGAAACTTGAAACACACACACTCACACAAACACACACACACACACGCCAGTCTCTGATGTTTAATTAGTACTCATTAGGGACTTTTGCTTTCAACCTAAATAATTAATGAGAGATGGAGGGAAAACTCATTAACATAAACTCTCCCTCGTGGCAGGAGATAAACTCAAATATCAACACACTCTTTATGGTACCAAAGAGGCAGCTGTACTGTGTGATTGGTCTAGGGTGCGTCCCCAATGACAACCTATCCCCTTTACAGTTCACTACTTTTGACCCGAGACCTATTGTCCCTAGTTAAACATAGTGCATTATATACTGTAGCACTATATACTGTATATAACCATATACTGTGAGGAATAAGGTGCCAGTAGGGACACATACACCCCAAGTTTTACCTGAGCTGTTCTGTATTGAATGCAATATTTACGTATGACATTTTCCCATTGGGGTAAGTTTTACTTGAGATGTACTTTTACGAAATGCTTTATCTGTAAGTGTAAGTTTTCCCATTGGAGTGGATAGAGAGAGACCTTTTGGTACCAGAGAAGCAGCTATGACCAAGACTTACCTCAGCTCAGACAGAGCTACACAGACAGAGCCACACAGACAGAGCCACACAGACAGAGCCACACAGACAGAGCCACACAGACAGAGCCACACAGAGTTCTAGGGTAGCTGGAGCACCTCCCCTTTTGCCCTTCTATGATAAAGTGCCATTTTGATTGGTGGTGTTTTTTAAAACGTATTACTTTTTATTTTATTGTTAGCGTCTTTTCTCTCTTGTAACTTTAAATGTAATGAATTGGCCGTCAAACAAGATCCCTCCACCTCCCTTCTGCCACCACGAGCATGGCAGTGAGTACTGCACTCGTCCTCGTCACATGCTACCCACCGGCACAGAGCAGTGAGTAGGTTACTTTGGAGTTGCTAGCATGTGTTGTCTTACGGTCAGTTACAGGGAAGGGGGCAACTACAGTACGACTGTTTTTCATCAGCAGAACAAACTAAACTAGTTAGCTTATTTTGACAGCACAGCCTAGCTAGCTAGCTGATTCATCTAGCCTACATTAGAGATGATCAGCTGATATATCTAACTAGTTGATTCATCTAGCCTACTTTAGAGATGATCATCTGATATACTGTCGCTAACTAGCTGATTCATCTAGCCTACTTTAGAGATGATCAGCTGATATACTGTTGCTAACTAGTTGATTCATCTAGCCTACTTTAGAGATGATCAGCTGATATACTGTTGCTAACTAGCTGATTCATCTAGCCTACTTTAGAGATGATCAGCTGATATACTGTTGCTAACTAGCTGATTCATCTAGCCTACTTTAGAGATGATCAGCTGATATACTGTTGCTAACTAGTTGATTCATCTAGCCTACTTTAGAGATGATCAGCTGATATACTGTTGCTAACTAGTTGATTCATCTAGCCTACTTTAGAGATGATCAGCTGATATACTGTTGCTAACTAGCTGATTCATCTAGCCTACTTTAGAGATGATCAGCTGATATACTGTTGCTAACTAGCTGATTCATCCAGCCTACATTAGAGATGATCAGCTGATATAGCTAGCTAGCTGATTCATCCAGCCTACATTAGAGATGATCAGCTGATATAGCTAGCTAGCTGATTCATCCAGCCTACATTAGAGATGATCAGCTGATATACTGTTGCTAACTAGCTGATTCATCTAGCCTACATTAAAGATGATCAACTGATATACTGCTGCTAACTAGTTGATTCATCTAGCCTACTTTAGAGCTGATTTAGCTATTTTTTTATTTTTTTATTTTATTTAACCTTTATTTAACTAGGCAATCTAACTAGCTGATTCATGGGGTCAGTTTTTCTGTATGGAACAAAATATAATTTATGTGTTATTCCTCTGTCCAACACCTACCCCCTGCTTTCCATATTCATATCTCCCCCAGTCTGATCCCTCCTTCTCTGTCCTACACCCACCCCCTACTTTCCATATTCATATCTCCCCCAGTCTGATCCCTCCTTCTCTGTCCAACACCCACCCCCTGCTTTCCATTTTCATATCTCCCCCAGTCTCATCCCTCCTTCTCTGTCCTACACCCACCCCCTGCTTTCCATATTCTGATCTCCCCCAGTCTGATCCCTCCTTCTCTGTAACTTTGACTGTAAGGGGCCCTCCTTGAAGGAGGCAGGGGGGACACATTACCATACCATAACCCCTACATCAATGCACACCCCTCCATAATGTCTCCTGTCATTGATACAAATCACAACCATGACTCGCAGTGATGCCGGGTGGGCCCGAGTCGTCCGCCCGCCATGCAAATTCAAATTTCATTTCATTTTACCGGAAAACTTGGAGCAGGGGGAATTAACTGCTGATGCATCCCTAATACACACACACACACACACACACACACACACACACACACACACACACACACACACACACACACACACACACACACTAATATTTCTCTGGCAATTTGGGGAAGGAGGAAGCTCTGGCATGGTCGACTTAATATTTGCGAGGAAGTGAGAAAAACAATTTGCCCAGAGATGTATTACATTAGTGTGTGTATGTGTGTGTGTGTGTGTGTGTGTGTGTCAGAGATGTATTACATTAGTGTGTGTGTGTGTGTGTGTCAGAGATGTATTAGTAAAACCCAGGCTGAATGAATGACAAAATTGGTCCACCATTCGGAGAATGGGAAACAATGTCTAATGGAACTCTTCAATTTCACGCTGACACAACACGATGAGGTGACTAGTGGCTGGGCTCCTCATGAGTTGCACTGCCACTGACATATAAAAAGAGTCTATGTCTAATGCAATCTGATTTGCTTATTTTACAATAACCGCTCAAGAACATGATAAATGTGTTTTTCATTCACTGAAGTTCATTGTTTAACTTAAATGTACTGAAAAATATTTGAGAAAAACAGCAAAAACCAAGATCCGTACACCACAGAGAAACCAAGATCATTATACCACAGAGAAACTAAGATCCTTATACCACAGAGAAACCAAGATCCATACACCACATAGAAACCAAGATCCTTATACCACATAGAAACTAAGATCATTATACCACAGAGAAACTAAGATCCTTATACCACAGAGAAACCAAGATCCGTACACCACAGAGAAACCAAGATCATTATACCACAGAGAAACTAAGATCCTTATACCACAGAGAAACTAAGATCCTTATACCACATAGAAACCAAGATCCTTACACCACATAGAAACTAAGATCATTATACCACAGAGAAACTAAGATCCTTATACCACAGAGAAACCAAGATCCTTACACCACATAGAAACCAAGATCATTATACCACAGAGAAACTAAGATCCTTATACCCCAGAGAAACCAAGATCCTAACACCACATAGAAACCAAGATCCTTACACCACATAGAAACCAAGATCATTATACCACAGAAAAACCAAGATCCTTACACCACAGAGAAACTAAGATCAAAATTGATGATTTGAAACAGGTCATATACGCTAGATTTAGAGTTATTTGGCAACTTTAGTTGTTCTTTGTGCATTGGACAACACATTAAGAACACCTTCCTAATATTGAGTTGCACCCTCTTTTGCCCTCAGAACAGCCTCAATTCATCAGGGCATGGACTCTACAAGGTGTTGAAAGCGTTCCACTGAGATGCTGGCCCAATGCTTCCCACAGTTGTGTCAAGTTGGCTGGATGTGCTTTGGGTGTTGGATCATTTGATTTGTTTAGCATGAAAAACCCAGCAGCGTTGTTGTAGTTCTTGACACACTCGAACCGGTGTGCTTGGCACCTACTGCCATACCCCTTTCAAAGCCACTAAAATATTTTGTCTTACACATTACGCCTCTGAATGGCACACATGCAAAATCGATGTCTCAATTGTCTCAAGGCTTAAAAATCCTTCTTTAACCTGTCTCCTCCCCTTCATCTACGCTGATTGAAGTGGATTTAACTGGTGACATCAATAAGGAATCATAGCTTTCATCTGGTCGTTCTGTCATGAGACTCTCATGAACATGTACAGTGGGGAGAACAAGTATTTGATACACTGCCGATTTTGCAGGTTTTCCCACTTACAAAGCATGTAGAAGTCTGTAATTTTTATCATAGGTACTCTTCAATTGTGAGTGACGGAATCTAAAACAAAAATACAGAAAATCACATTGTATGATTTTTAAGTAATTCATTTGCATTTTATTGCTTGACATAAGTATTCTGAATACTTTCCCAAGGCACTATATACAGTATGTGGAGACAAAATGGGGTTAAATACATGTACAAAATAAACAAAAAATGTCCTCATCTTTCTTATATCACTCACTTCAGAACAAACATCCTTTTGATATTTTTTGGGACTATCTGTTGTTCCATGTAGTGAATCTGTTATTCAATGTGTTTGTATGGGCTAATAGCAGTAAGGACTATATGTTGTTCCATGTAGTGAATCTGTTATTCAATGTGTTTGTATGGGCTAATAGAAGGAATGCCAAAAATTATTTTTCCTCAAATATTTTTTCTATATCTTTTATTTCCAATTAAAGGGGTGTTGAAATTCCAATTCAAATGATTACACAACTTTTTCCCACTGATCTTTGTCGATAGCGAGAGCAGTTGAGAGCTGACAGCAGTAGCAACACTTTTGCAGTTCTTCATGATATCTTTTTTTTTCGCGGTAATACAGACATGGCAGACCAATCCGAACGAATCTCTCAGCATGTCCAGCCCAGCCATTATCTCAGCCAATCATGGCTATTGGGAAGGTTCCTGTATTTTTTATTTACTTAATTTAACAATTTTATTTATATGTACTGATGGCATATACGTTTGTTATTAAGGCACATGAAAGGCATTTCTGCCAAAAAACACATTTTGAAAAACAGCTTCTATCTCAAGGCCACTGTTAAACAGCCATCACTAGCACATTAGAGACTGCTGCCTATAGACATAGACTAGAAATAACTGGCCACTTTAAGAAATGGAACGCTAGTCACTTTAATAATGTTTACATATCTTGCATTACTTATCTTTACTATCTTGCATTACTTATATTCTATACTATTCTACTGTATCTTAGTCTATGCACTCTGACATCAATCAAATCAAATGTATTGGTCACATACACGTGGTTAGCAGATGTTATTGCAGGTTTAGCGAAATGCTTGTGCTTCTAGCTCCCACAGTGCAGTAATATCTAACAAGTAATATCTAACAGTTACACAACATATACCCAAATACACATAAATCTAAGTAAGGAATGGATTGAGAATATATACATATAATGTCAGGGCGGCATTGGACTAAGATACAGTGGCATAGTAAGCTTTATAGTATGCAGTATAACACATAAGAGATTGGTTGATGCAGTATGTAAATATGATTAAGTGACTAAGATACCGTAGAATATTAAAGTGACTAGTGTTTCATTTCCTTAAAGTGGCCTGTGATTTCTAATCAGTGTCTATAGGCAGCCGCCTCTGATGTGCTAGTGATGGCTGTTTAACAGTCTGATGGCCTTCAGATAGAAGCTGTTTTTCAGTCTCTCGGTCCCAGCTTTGATGCACCTGTACTGACCTGGCCTTCTGGATGAGTGCGGGGTGAACTTTGATGATATTTTTGGCCTTCCTGTGGCAACCGGTGCTGTGTGCAGACCGCACCACCCTCTGGTGAGCTTTGCGGTTATGGGCGGTGCAGTTGCCGTACCAGGCGGGTGAGGGTTTTGGGTGATAAGCCAAATATCTTTAGCCTCCTGAGGTTGAAGAGGCGCTGCGCTTTTCGGAGCTAGAATCAGAAGCATTTCGCTACACCCACAATAACATCTGCTAACCACATGTATGTGACCAACAACATTTGATTTGAAACTCACAGTAAAGGGCTCTGTCCCAGGGCTCCATCTATATAGGGTAAATAGGGTACCATTTGGGACTCAATCATAGTATCTATTACCACTTTATGAGTTGCAACCGAGGACAGACCATTTTCACGAGCTACGCGCTTCAGCACTTGCCGGTCCTGTTGTGTGGCCTACCACTTAGCGGCTGAGCCGTTGTTGCTCTGAGACGTTTCTACTTCACAATAAATGCACTTACTTACACTTACAGTATACTGCCAATGTTTGTCTATGGAGATTGCATGGCTGGAGATTGCATGGCTGTGAGATTGCACACCTGTCAGTAACAGGTGTGGTTGAAATAGCTGAATCCACTAATTTGAATGGTTGTCTGCATACCTTTGGCCATGTAGTGTAGTTAAAGACAGGATATAAGGGTACAATGAAATACCATGCAGTTATTGAGGTGAGACGCTCCACAGGTCAATTTAAAATAGTCTTAACTTGGACAAATACAACAGAACATTCAGAGGACTTTTGAGAATTACATGATCTTACTAATTGAAAGAGAATTGTGATAGAACTACTTCAACATCGGCTTTCACAACTGTGAAACTCTAGTGTCTTACAACACTCAATGACTTTCACCACTTTGCACACACAACTCCACTTTCAGGGGAAATTAAGAATGCAATGGGGTAATTTACTTGTACGTTGATGTTGCCTGTCCAGTTGGATTCCATTAGGATAGCAAAAAGAGCTGTGTTGTCCTCTCTCTCTCTGTCTCCCTCTCTGTTCTCAGTCCAGAAAACTAAAGTCTATGAGAGCTCTTCCGTGCAGTGAATTCTTCCTCTGATCCCAGCCGGGATGGATTGCGAACTCAGTCACTTAGTCTCGGCAGGATCACCTCTGGGATGATTGCTTCGGTCTGAGTATTATAAGTCTTCATTAATAGGTGTTTCATCGATAGGAGTTTGTTTTCCGAGGAGAGTGGCTGACTACACTAAGAAACTTGATCTGACGTCTGTTGGGAAGTCCTGTAATTTATAGGGATAATCACAGAGGAGGGGCTCTGATAGGCCGGACAGGGTGGCACGGGACCGCCCCTCTGTGCATCCCTGTCCTTTGTGACAAACCTGAGGTTTCCTCATACATGTCCACAGTATGTTTCTACTGTACAGAAAATAGGATGAAATACGTAGCCTGTAGGTTCCAAACATGGATGTGAAAATACACACATTCCATGTTACAGCAAATACCAACTATAACCGTTTTAATGACATTGTAGAATCAGGAGAAAATTATCACAATATGTTTCAAGTTATATCAACATGTCATGAGTCCTTTAGTTTGATACATTGTTCAGAAAACAAAATAAAAAAGCTAAATGATCTTTGGTATGATCTTCTTAAAACAATTCCATATAGCTCAGTAGAACACATGCAGATCATATGATAGTCTGCTGATTTGCAGAAGGCATCTGTTTTCTGTCTACTAACCTCCCTCAGGGCCATTCAGAATCATAAAAAGGACAACGAAAGAGGAGTTGATTTTCTCTGTGATAGAGAGGGCTATTCGCCACTTCCTGTGTGAGGTAGGGTCGTGCTCTACGGATGTTGTATGAACCTGCAGGATCCAGTCACTGGTTTGATGATTGCAGAGAACGACAGGGTGTTTTCCAGGGTCACGCCAAGGTTCCTTGCGCTCTGGGAGGGCGACACTGTGGAGTTGTCAACCGTGATGGCGAGGTCTTGGATCGTGCAGGCCTTCCCCGGGAGGATTAGCCACTTTGTCTTGTTAAGGTTGAGCTTGAGGTGGTGGGCTGACATACAATTTGAGATATCTGCCAGGCACGTAGAAGTGTCGCCACCTGGGTGTCAGAAGGGGGAAAGTGAAAAGTAGTTGAGTATCATCCGCATAGCAATGATAGGAGAGAAAAGGCAGAAGCTTGAAATAAGCATATACAGTGGAAGAGAAGGTAAAGAGGAGGGAGTGAAAGGAATATAGGTTTGATGCTCAGCTGTCCGCAGCCCTGTTCTGTAAGCTCACAATGAGTCCCTCATTCACAGAGCAGGAGGCCTGGAGGAAAGGGGACAGAAGGGAGAGATGATAGGATAGAAGAGGGGATAGTAGTGGAAGAGAGAGAGTGAAGATGACCATCTGGGTAGAGGATGAGCGGGTATGGTAGGAGGAGATGGAGACAGAAAAGGAAAAAAGTAGTGATCAGAGACCAGGAGGCAACCTCCTGGTCTCTGAGTGGGAGGGGACAGGGAAAGGTTGAGATCAAGCGTATTGCCTGCTTTGTGAGTGGGAGGGGACTGGGAAAGATTGAGATCAAGCGTATTGCCTGCTTTGAGAGTGGGAGGGGACTGGGAAAGGTTGAGATCAAGCGTATTGCATGCTTTGTGAGTGGGAGGAGACTGGGAAAGGTTGAGATCAAGCGTATTGCCTGCTTTGTCAGTGGGAGGAGACTAGGAAAGGTTGAGGTCAAACAAGGCAAGGAGGGGAAAGAGAGAGTTGGATAGAAATGAATGGAAGGCAGACGTCAGGAGGTTGAAGTCACCCAGTACGATGACCGCATAGCAAGATAGATGACAACAATGTTAAGCTTGAGTGTACAGCTGATAGTGACAGCATGGAATTCAAATAAGTAGATGGACATGTGAGAGAGGGAGAAAAGAGAAAAACTCTGTGCCACCCCTGCCACAACCAGATGCTCTCTGACTATGAGAGAACACATAGTGAGATGAAGAGAGATCAACTGGAGTAGCAGTGTTCTCTGTGCTGATCCATGTCTCTGTCAGGGAGGGACAATAAGTTTAGGGACTGAAGGGCAGCATAGGCTGATATGAACTCTGCGTTCTTGACTGCAGATTTGCAGTTCCAAACGCTGCCAGAGACCAGAAATTCCACATGGGTTGTGCGCTCAGGGTACACAAAATTAGAAGGGTTGCAGACAAGGGGTGGGGAGTGTCTGTATAGCCTACAGGGAGATAAGCAAACAGGTATAGAAAACACACAATTGGAGCCTTCCTCTCTAAATTCCACAGAACAACTCACCAACGAGGCTGCCGCTGACACGACCTCCGCTTACAGCTTCCGCTGAGAAAACAGGGGAGACTGAAGTACTAACGCTAATTGCTAATTGCCTAGCAGAGGTGAAGAGCACACCACCCGATACTAATTGCTGATTGCCTAGGAGAGGAGAAACCACTCCCCCTCCAATACAGCCACTGATTACCAAAACAACAACATTCACAAATTGCCCTGCCGCTAATCCTGGTTGATGTGTCAACAATCAGCTGCAAGGTATGAGCAGTAAACACCATTTAGAAGCAAGAATATGCAAATTCTCGATACCATTTGAAAGGAAACACTTTGAAGTTTGTGGAAATGTGAAATTAATGTAGGATAATATAACACATTAGATCTGGTAAAAGATAATACAAACCAAAAAATATGTGTTTTCCATCATTTTGACCTGGTGCATCCTTGGGAGCAATTTCCAAAGCCTGAAGGTGCCACGCTCATCTGTACAAACAATAGTACGCAAGTATAAACACCATGGGACCACGCAGCCGTCATACCGCTCAGGAAGGAGACGCATTCTGTCTCATAGAGATGAACATACTTTGGTGAGAAAATCAATCCCAGAACAGCAGCAAAGAATCTTATGAAGATGCTGGAGGAAACAGGTACAAAAGTATCTATATCCACAGTAAAATGAGTCCTATGTCGACATAACCTTAAAGGCCGCACAGCAAGGAAGAAGCCACTGCTCCAAAACTGCCATAAAAAAGCCAGACTATGGTTTGCAACTGCACATGGGGACAAATATTGTACTTTTTGGAGAAATGTCCTCTGGTCTGATGTTTGGCCATAACGACCATCATTATGTTTGGAGGAAAAAGGGGGATGCTTGCAAGCCGAAGAACACCATCCCAACCGTGAAGCACGAAGGTGGCAGCATCATGTTGTGGGGGTGCTTTGCTGCAGGAGGGACTGGTGCACTTCACAAAATAGATGGTATCATGAGGAAGGAAAATTATGTGGATATATTGAAGCAACATCTCAAGACATCAGTCAGGACGTTAAAGCTTGGTTGCAAATGGGTCTTCCAAATGGACAATGACCCCAAGCATACTTCCAAAAATGGCTTAAGGACAGCAAAGTCAAGGTATTGGAGTGGCCATCACAAAGCCTATAGAAAATTTGTGGGCAGAACTGAAAAAGCGTGTCCGAGCTAGGAGGCCTACAAACCTGACTCAGTTACACCAGTTCTGTAAGGAGGAATGGGCCAAAATTCACTTATTTTGGGAAGCTTGTGGAAGGCTACCCAAAACATTTGACCCAAGTTAAACATTTTGAAGGCAATGCTACCAAATACTAATTGAGTGTATGTAAACTTCTGACGCACTGGAAATGTGATGCTGAAATAAATCATTTTCTCTACAATTTTTGCTAACTAACCTAAGACAGGGAATTTTTACTACGATTAAATATCAGGAATTGTGAAAAACTGAGTTTAAATGTATTTGGGTTAGGGTTAGGGTTAGGTTTAGGTTTATGGTTTATGGTTTATGTAAACTTCCGACTTCAACTGTAACTATAGAGAACATAAAAAATGTATATTTGTGTACAAAATGTAAGTTTACACACAGGAATGTCATACTTGATGGATCATTAGGTTATACACTAACTTTCACACGTCTAGATTGCCGGGTGAGGTGGGTGTGGTGGAGCCAGAGACAGCAGGGGTTCAAACTGTAGAACTCAGTTCCTATTTGAATATAAACATGTATTTTATCAAACAAAACTATGCAGGATGACAAATCAGAGCAAGATTACTGAATGTAAGTACATTATTAACGTTCAGAGGTGAATGTATCAAACCAGTTGCCATTAAAAGCTTTTTGTTGTTGCGCACTCTCCTCAAACAATAGCGTGGTATTGTTTCACTGTAATACAGTGGGGCAAAAAAGTATTTAGTCAGCCACCAATTGTGCAAGTTCTACCACTTAAAAAGATGAGAGAGGCCTGTAATTCATAGGTACACTTCAACTATGAGAGACAAAATGAGAAAAAAAAATCCAGAAAATCACATTGTAGGATTTTTTATGAATTTATTTGCAAATTATGGTGGAAAATAAGTATTTGGTCACCTACAAACAAGCAAGATTTCTGGCTCTCACAGACCTGTAACTTCTTCTTTAAGAGGCTCCTCTGTCCTCCACTCGTTACCTGTATTAATGGCACCTGTTTGAACTTGTTATCAGTATAAAAGACACCTGTCCACAACCTCAAACAGTCACACTCCAAACTCCACTATGGCCAAGACTAAAGAGCTGTCAAAGGACACCAGAAACAAAATTGTAGACCTGCACCAGGCTGGGAAGACTGAATCTGCAATAGGTAAGCAGCTTGGTGTGAATAAATCAACGGTGGGAGCAATTATTAGGAAATGGAAGACATACAAGACCACTGATAATCTCCCTCGATCTGGGGCTCCACGCAAGATTTCACCCCGTGGGGTCAAAATGATCACAAGAACGGTGAGCAAAAATCCCAGAACCACACGGGGGGACCTAGTGAATGACCTGCAGAGAGCTGGGACCAAAGTAACAAAGGCTACCATCAGTACGCCGCCAGGGACTCAAATCCTGCAGTGCCAGACGTGTCCCCCTGTTTAATCCAGTACATGTCCAGGCCCGTCTGAAGTTTGCTAGAGAGCATTTGGATGATCCAGAAGAGGATTGGGAGAATGTCATATGGTCAGATGAAACCAAAATATAACTTTTTGTTAAAAACTCAACTCGTCGTGTTTGGAGGAGAAAGAATGCTGAGTTGCATCCAAAGAACACCATACCTACTGTGAAGCATGGGGGTGGAAACATCATGCTTTGGGGCTGTTTTTCTGCAAAGGGACCAGGACGACTGATCTGTGTAAAGGAAAGAATGAATGGGGCCATGTATCGTGAGATTTTGAGTGAAAACCTCCTTCCATCAGCAAGGGCATTGAAGATGAAATGTGGCTGGGTCTTTCAGCATGACAATGATCCCAAACACACCGCCCGGGCAACGAAGGAGTGGCTTCGTAAGAAGCATTTCAAGGTCCTGGAGTGGCCTAGCCAGTCTCCAGATCTCAACCCCATAGAAAATCTTTGGAGGGAGTTGAAAGTCCGTGTTGCCCAGCGACAGCCTCGAAACATCACTGCTCTAGAGGAGATCTGCATGGAGGAATGGGCCAAAATACCAGCAACAGTGTGTGAAAACCTTGTGAAGACTTACAGAAAACGTTTGACCTCTGTCATTGCCAACAAAGGGTATATAACAAAGTATTGAGATAAACTTTTGTTATTGACTAAATACTTATTTTCCACCATAATTTGCAAATAAATTCATAAAAAATCCTACAATGTGATTTTCTGGATTTGTTTTCTCATTTTGTCTCTCATAGTTGAAGTGTACCTATGATGAAAATTACAGGCCTCTCTCATCTTTTTAAGTGGGAGAACTTGCACAATTGGTGGCTGACTAAATACTTTTTTGCCCCACTGTAGCTACTGTAAATTGGACAGTGCAGTTAGATTAACAAGAATTTAAGCTTTCTGCCCATATAAACATGTCTATGTCCTGGAAATTTTGCTGTTGCTTACATCAGTCATGCTAATCACATTAATGCACGTTAGTTCAACCGTCCCGTATGCGGGACACCGATCCCGTAGAGGTTTTAAGACAAAAATTCTACTTATCACTCCTGGAAATATCAGGTGTCCTCTAGCTATAGATTGAAGAGTATACAGTATCTCTCTCTCTCTTCCTCTCTAAAAGACATCAAAGTCTTCTCTGCGCCCCCTGAAGATGTGTCAGGGTCGGTAATCTTAGATCGACCCAGTAGCAGCAGACATTGATCTCTCCCCACTTCAGCAGCTTTCCTAGCAGCCTGGGCCAAAGTTGACCGTGTTGAAAGAGAATGGGAGAGAGAAAGAAGGAGAGGGAGATAGATGCCAAAGTTTACAGTGTAGAACCAACCTTCATCTCCCCACCACTCAGTAGGACTGTCAAGACTTCAGGGGTTCTCGGGGGAGGGGGTCCCAAATGGCACCTTACTTATTCCCAGAGCCATGATCAAATCTAGTGCACTATAACGGGAATAGGGTGCCATTTTGGATGCTGTCAGGTTTTCATGAAGACCAAAGTTTCTCAGGAGCTCATGTATTTATACAGTGTGGGGATGGATTCCAACATAGAACCTCAGAAGACCCTGAAGCTGGTCTCATATTAGGGCTGTACAGTACCACAAGTCCTGTTGTGGAGGTTGGGTCTGAGATTTGTTAAGACTTTCGATACAATTTAGATTTGATTGAGAGTGGAGTTGTTTTGAAGTGGACAGAATCGTCAAAGGCAGAAGTTGGTACAGTTAAGGTCCATGCTACAGTCATGTAGTGTTTTGTAGCAGTTTGCCACGGGTTCTCTTTATTCACATCGGGTCCCATATATGGCTGTGGCGGTCATGACATTTCGTCAACCGGTGATTGTCAAGAAAATAACTGTCGGTCTCACGGTAATTGTCCATTAATGAACATAAACACATTTATCATCTCCTGGCTTCCACACACAGCCTACAAGCCACTGATGTAGACCTTTGGAACATCTACATTTGAAAAAGTCTAATAAATCCATGTAATATAGACTACACCTTCAAAATAAACCACTATTTATTTTAGACAGGTCTAACAAAGCATGATATGAAGAAAATGTAGTCTATTTCAGAAGAACAGTATAGCATACTCTGAGTTGTCCTTATGTTAGGCCCTGATCTGGCTTTGCATTATGGCTGTGGGCTACACTAGTTCATTTAGCAGACAAGATCAGATATGCTTGGAATTCCGTGGCATTATTTTATATTATTTTATAGTATGAAGAATACAATTGAACAAATAAATATTTCATAAATATTTTCTCCAAACGATTTGAGGGAGTGCGCACATGAGGCTATTCTGTGTTGAGCGGTTAACAAAGAAACAGGTATTCCTATATGCTTAATTTAGTTGTTCTACAAATGTTGGGCTCTATGTTTTGATGTTTAATACATTCTAAGGCTGCATGATGAGACTCTAAGGATGATTTGAAAAAAGTTTCTTGAAAGGCATGAGCTCTGCATTGTGCAGACTGAACACCAGTGGTCACCAACGAGGCATTCCTAGTCGATCGCCAAACATTTCTGTAAAAAACCCAATGCCTTGTGTTCCGATTTATTTTATTAGTCTCGGGCTGTTGGCGGTAGGTGCACCCGATTCAGCTGCCCTGCGTGCCGGTTAGGCAAACTGTTGCCATTTTGAACCATTTCATGTGTCTGAAGGTGGCAAATCAGATGGCTCAGATTACCATGTCTGCAGTAACGTTACAGGCATAAAAAAAAGCTACAGCAAAGTTGATACTGTGAGATTTCAAAACGTTTAAAACCATGACTAGAGAGAGACTGTCAACGAATACAGCAAAGAGCTGCTGTTTGTATGAGTGAGTTCATGTGTAAGTTCTTACTCAGCACTGTCAACACTTTGTATTCAACACTTTTATAAGCCATAAAATGTGTGTTCTTCCTGTTTCCATTCAGCGCTACAGGAAGCACCGCAGCAGTAATTATTAGCATTGTTATTATTAACAGCTTGGGTCTTTTTTAATATCAAGGAATATTTAACTTTCTCTGTTCATAGGAGTAACAACATGAATTTATGCATGAGGCAGAGATAATGTGGTGTTTTGCCATCAGCTGGAAGACGGTGTCCCTTTTTGGTCAATTTCAGTGGAGGAAAGGGAGAGAGGAGGGTTCTTGAGAGGCGGACCCTCAGTCTTCTGCTCTCTCCCTCCGCTGAGACTGACCATCAGATGCAGGCACCATCAGCCCAGTAAAATAAAAATAAATAGCTAATTATTTAAATGTATAGTCACTCAGCTGTGCCTTGCATATAATACAACAACGGATCTATTACCGGTAAAGCCTACCTCAAATTTGTAAATATTATTATTTTTAAATGGCCCAAACAACAATACATTGGCAGGGCAATTCAAGCAAAGCCAATATGAGGCGATAATGTATTGGGTCTATAGCTTACTGCACAAACCTCATTGCTACAGTACTGTTTTTTGGCATAGGCTTACGTGTTTTAAGTCATGTTAAAAAAAAATCAGAGCGGTAGATCTCGGTTTGCATTTTGACTGAGAAAGTGATCTTGACTCAGAAAAGGTTGGTGACCACTGCTGTACACACTCCAATAGTCTCTCATTCACAATGTGACAAGCACTTGATAATGCATTGAATTTCACGGCAGCATCCCCTTTGTTTGGCTGTAAATAAATCCATGCCTTTTGCGGCCCAGGGTGCTGCTTTGTGCCGTTCTCCCTGGGTGCTGCACGCTCCATCACGTGATCCGGTCTTTCTCACAGGCTACAAGTGAAGACAGACACATTGGGATGTCCTTATCCAATTCGAGGTGCATATTGAAGATATTGATAGAACTGTCCACATTTACATTTCATCAGCCAACAAGATGAGTAGGTCTAACGAACAGTAAAAGCACCAGCCTGTCAATCTACTGTCCCTCATAGTACTAAAGTTGACCTATTCTATTCTGTGTGAGAAATAAATATTCCAAACATAGTCTGGGACAGTTGTGGGATGCGATAGATCCCATATTAATACAACCACTAGCATAAAAAAAAAAACATTTTTTACACAATGTGGCTGATGCAACAGATGTGATAAAATGTGATAAACTATTAGTCTATTTCTTCACATTATAAACACATGGTAGTAGTCTATAAGCGTGAATGTTCCATTAGCGGGAAAACACCATTATCAAAAGTGACCACAAATACAATTATTAATGTAATGCTTTTATTATAAAGGTGTATTTTTATGGTGTAAATTATCCTCCCCAACCTTTAAACTCACATGCTGCTTCTATATGCCAGTTAGGTTCTACACCCCTTGTAAAGTGGATTAATGTGCTTCATTTTAAGAAGTTATTTGGCCACTTTAGTTGTTATACAAACCCTATCAAAACATATAAGCCTATGGGCTAGGCTACGTGAGATGTGTGACTATGATTTTAAAAAGTTACCAGAAAAAGGCAGTTTCTTATGCTAGGCATCATTCACCAGTGATAATATATAACTCCCGAGTGATAGGCTAATATTGTCACCCATCAGACTATTCTTGAGTTAATCTTGTCTTTACATAATATACTGTATGTGTGAAATTTGTTTTGATTTACAGTGGACCATTATCATGCAGCTCTCGAAACAGGGTCAGCTGGAAAAAATACATGTCAGCGAATGGAGAAAGCTTTTCCCGTGATTCATTTTTATGCCAGCCAGGTAGGCTATACTTCTGTTTTAAAGATAAACAATGTGCTTAATATTAGGAAAGTTGAGAAATAAATATAGTAGTCCTAGCCTATGGAAAGCTGATGGGATCCTCCTCTTTTTAATAGAGGCCATCACTCTGTTTTCTCACGCAATTGCACATTTGCATTGATGTCAGAATGATTAGAGGGACAATAGAGTGCTGAGTACCAGGCAGTTAGCAGGTTTGGTAGGCTACTAATGACCATCCACAGCATCAGAGATTGGAGAAGCCTAATTACCGTGACTAAATGGTCATGTGGAATGTGAATGCCTTCATGACTCATGACCGCGGGTGTGGCAGTAATACGGTCACCGCAACAGCCCTAGTCCCATATAATGTATCATATTTATAACTTCTCCAGACTACAGAAAGGCTTTTTGACATTTGAATGCAATCACTCATTACTAACTAGTCACAGTGCAAGACAGTGACACTTCATTTCACTTCAGTAAATACATCTTAATTTAATGCAATAGGCCTGATTACTGTAAACGCTTGCTAGGTGATGAACATTAATCTGTAATCGTTTAGCTCAATTAATCCCTAATGCTTTATTACTTATGCAAATGACTGTCTGTCTGTGCAATTACTTAACCACCTACTCCACATTCTGTTCTTACTTTGTTGCTGTTAGATAATATTGTCTATTTTTCAGCATGCAAGCAAACAGTCATAATATTATGTGATTTGACTTTCTTAGAGTGTAATTACTTCACATATGGTTTATCTAAACTGTTCTTCTGTGTGTATTTTACGTTGAAGTGTGCGGGTAACGACCGCTCTCCCACACTAGGTACAATCATCTCAGTCTCTGTAGTTAAACTATCAGCATGTATACTGTACTTTGGCCTTCTATTATACAACATTCACATTTTATCTATAATGTACTGTGGTACTGTATACAGTATCTAATTAATTGTGTGTTTGTGTAGAAGTGTTTCCACTAATGACCGTTCTCCCACACACCCCACTGGTCACACCGTGTAATTTCAGCGTCATTGTGGTGAATTGGGTAATGTTTGGTTGAGACGTTGATCAATGAGATTACAACCTATATTAGCCCACTCAAAAAGACAGCCAATAGTTAGCTGAATGTCCAGTGTGTTACCACTATGCCTTCATAGTGATAACACACAAGAAAGTTCAAATGGTAATACAACATCAGACATTCTGTTTATTTATACAACAGATTCATGTGTTAACACTGTGCTTCATCTAATAGCAGAACCTAATCCCCCTGGATTTCTATTGAGACTACATTTAAAGTACAGATGTCAGATCTTAATTTGACCCATTTCATCGCAGGAGGATAATAAACCTGCAGCAGGAGGATTTGAATAAATATTGAATTGAATATTTAGAATGAACACCAGGGGACAGCTGGAGGCTATACAATAATTTAGACTGCAGGTCCAATGGGCATCAGTTCAAGTAGCCTATGAAGGCTACGTACAGGCTACAGCGCGTCTTGTGTGAATTCTTATGTGGATTATAATAAATATAGGAGGTAGATATATCTTTCATTAGGGAAAATCTTGTTTTTATCAATTGTTTTAATATACTATATGTTCAATGCAAGCAATAGGCCAAATCAATTATTGGTTGCCTTAGTGCCTGTGTGGTCCAGTGGTTACAGCAGCTGACTTTGACACAAATATTCTAGAGTTGGCTTTGAATCCAGCCCACTGCCCTTGGAATATTTGGATGAACTAGAAATGTTGTAGTTACTCTCTGTGGGCTGTACTGTCTGGAAGAACTAGTACTGTTGTAGTTACTCTCTTTGGGCTGTACTGTCTGGAAGAACTAGTACTGTTGTAGTTACTCTCTGTGGGCTGTACTGTCTGGAAGAACTAGTACTGTTGTAGTTACTCTCTGTGGGCTGTACTGTCTGGAAGAACTAGTACTGTTGTAGTTACTCTCTGTGGGTGTAACAGTATTGCTTCCACAAAGCAAGGGAAACAACTACTTTAAGCTATTAGCGCGCACCGCTAACTAGCTAGCCGTTTCACACCGGTTACATGGGCCGTACTCTCTGGAGGAACTAGTACTGTTCTAGTTACTCTCTGTGGGATGTACTCTCTGGAGGAACTAATCATTTCTGAAGGAAGTAGCTCACTTTTTACTTCGTTACACTTTACCAAATCATTTCAGTTACATACAGTAGATTTATATAATTTATATAGTCACTGTCAGATGAAAACCTTGTAACTCCAAATTTGATGTTTCATTTCTTTTACATTAATTGATACTACAAGATAGCTTATCATCAAAAGTCAATTGGCTCTCCAAGTTGTCCTTTAAACCTGTAGCTCCACCACAGCTCTTGAAGAGGATATCTTTTTTTGCGGGTTCTTAGCCAGACAAGATCAGAGGTAAGTTGCATTGTATTACTTTCTGCCTTTGTAACATTATATAATTCTGGAGTAAGATAAGTATTTCTCAGATATAATTCTTTTGAAATTGTGATTTAAGGGTGAGTCCGAATCAAATGTTGAGGTTGCTAACTAGCTAGCTAGCGTTGACTAACACAGAATCTGACAGACAAAGTTTAATCTCCTGTTCTTAGCTCCCCATATGATCTCTGCTTGTTGGCTAACTAGCCACCCGGTCTTTGGAATAAAGAGTGAACAGAATAATCAGATGTGTGTGGCAATAACTAACTAGCAATCACATTAGGTTTCTAATAGATAATATGGCTAAGCTAGCTAGCTAGCTGCAGTGTCAACCATGTAGCTAGCTAACGTTAGCTAGATCAACCGGTCAGTCCAGTGCAGGATCCTCCCACTCCATTGCTCTCTCTCACTCTGTGTGTGTCTAAATGTCATTCTGTTTTTATGACAAGGCCTATAAGCACATCTGTCATACAGTCACTGTATCATCTCATTAAGCTTTTTGTGCCATATACTAAAAATCTACGAAACAAATGTGTGTGTGCGTCTCTTTTGATTTACAACTTGAAGCGACACAACCAAGTAGGAGGAGAATGGGCAAGCCAAGAAAAGAAAATACCCTTCAAAGTTGAAAGGAGAGGTTCGGAAGAGAAGGAGGATGGAGGGTAAATTCAACATGGCAGGATAAAGATGATTGAATTGATATCTGCACTGTTTGATTTTTTATTATCTACATGAATCTTACCAGAATATCTACCTTGATGTTTAAACACCCAAACCAGTAGAAATCCACTTTTTCAAGCTGGAAGATGATGCCCAGAGCTTACCCATGATGTTGCACAATGATGTAAATCAATAAGTCATAGTTTTTGTCAAAGTATGATACATG